>JAQIWI010002403.1:0-12544 GCA_034698825.1 Deuterosminthurus bicinctus | reverse complement strand
AAACCTCCAAAGAGCTAAGATGAAGACATTCTATCGCATTGATTCTTCTCAGTGTAAGTTTGGCACGCTATCGATGCAAACTCCTCACGACTGTGCCTTCGGTTCACTGTTGAAAAATTACAACTTAACAGCATGTAGACTTGACCAGTCTTCATGCGTCCAACCAAAAACGAGATTTGTCAGTATTTTTGGCGTAAATGTGATTTTGGGACATGGCAAAGAAGTTACTCGAAGGACGCCTATACCCTTTGAATTCATCAACAATGTTGCCATGAGCACTGAATTCAGCTCCATTTGCATTGTTCAAACGGGCCAGATGGGCTTCATGCTTTTCGCACAGGCTTTTGAACTCCAAGCATGGATTGTTACAGCAGTTGTCTCTATATGCTTGACAGGATCAGTCAGTGCTATTTCCAACAAGAAAACTCTCTCCTGGTGTTCCAAATTGGAACAATCTGCTGCGGTTGTCACCATGCTTTTGTTCGAGAGATTCTATGCCAGCGCTCAGCTCCAGCGGGCTTTTACCAGACAAACCATTCTGGTGCTCACTCTATGGGCATTTGGAGCAATGCTCCTTGGTATAATCTACGGTGGAAACGTCGTCTCTGAGCTTACGGCGCCCTCTCTTGCAACATTACCTCAAAATTTACACCAACTGTCGCTAGTAGAGTATCCAATTTTTACAACAATTGATCAACAAAATACGCTAACTTCTCAAAGTGTAGGTTATCTCCACCAACGAATTCACGATTATCTGAAACAGAGTACTCCGGGGCAAGCTGGGACGTTAAGCGATGATCTTCGAAGATTACATAAGGCTATGACTTTTGTCAGCGACGACAGTTTACCTGTAGGTGAGCCAGACAGCAGCCTGAACTCCAAGGTCAAGTGTGCGTTCTGCAAAATGTCGTCCAGGCGTTCCGGGGTCTAAAAATGCCAAGTTTTAAAAGTTTTTGCAGTGATTTGTTTAAATTTTGATTTCTCGCTAGAGGTTAGGTTACTATTTAGCCATTCAGGCACACTCTGTGAACAGTCAGCTTGCGAAAGACGCGCTCCACATGAATCAGCGGTCATTAGTTTGGGAAGTACAGTCACCGAAATTTTTAGAAACTGCCAAAAGTAGCCAGTGAAACTTTTAGTAGTTTTTACAACTGAAAGGTGATAAGATTTCGTCAAAAAAATCCCGGATGAAACAGTCAAACTAATACGGCTGAGGGGTTGACTGCATTGACCTCTAAAGGGCAAACGGTGGGTCAAAATGAAAAGTCACTGAATCAGCCTCGAACTGAAATGGTTAGAAGAGTTTTGTCAAAAAATGTTGGGTCATTTGGTCCAAGTTATGCTGTTATCTCCATCTTAACGTCGTTGACCTGTGGAGGTCAAACGGCGGGTCGGACTGAAAAGTGACCACATCAACCTCTAACTGATTTAGTTAGAAGAGTTCGTCTAAAAAACTTCCGGTCATTTGCCCCAAGTTCTGCTGTTGACCGCATGCGGCCTTTTTTGACTTCTGCAGGTCAAACGGTAAGAGCTATAGCCGAGATCTCAAATACTCCTCTGGCGTTTTTATTGTAGATTTTAATGTTAAAAACTCCGACATCAATATCAAACTCCGTCCTGGAGAAAAGTGAACCCAAAATTTAAAAGTTGATCTACCCGTATTTATTTAATGGGTGACCTTGTAGACCTTCTGACCCCGTCAAAAAACTTATTTGGCCAGTACTTTCAACCACTCAACGGCGGCAAAAATCTCAGGACTTCGACTCGGATTCTGTGAGAAAGCTGGGACAGCTGGTCACATAATTTTCAATGTCATGATGTGAGTGATATCATGAACTAAAAATTGAGATGTTTCAGTTACAACTCAGAACTTGATTCGATTGGCGGGCTATACTTAAGCCACCCTGTCTAACAAACCCGCTTGTACACACGGCTGTATACCTCGGGTATACCTCCGTATGCATTTGGGAGACATGCCTATGGCATACAAAAATAGTCAAATTTTACCTCCATTTAGGTATACTTTTGTTGCCCTGGTATGGGGAGACCTGCTATACTTTTGCATGCCTGAACGGGGCACTTCTATTCGTTTATGTCCTTAATATAGGTATGCCAGAGGGATGCTAAAGTATACTTGTACTGAGGATTGTATATATGCATAATTTGAATTTACAACGTTGTCCAGCGTTGCGTTGGTTGGTCACTAGGACAGTCTCCCTTGGCCCAAGAGGCCGCAATGGACCGTAGTGTACGGGAGGAAATGCTATACGCACTGGATATGCAGCCCCTTAATATCCCCTTTGATCCTTGAATGATCAAGCGGTTGCAACTTTTGCAATTAGTTTCCATTGACTAATTTGCAATAAAATTTAACTTTTGGTGTGGAACATCAAACTATCAAACCAGGCAAACATCTTGATGTTGTTGGTTTCATCATTTGATGCGCCATACCAGAGTTATTCAATATTAAAGATATTCACCATTAAGCTCAATGCTAAGAGACCCAGTGTACCCCCGCCGCAGGGATACCTGAGCTTGGCATTACTTGGCAGACCTTTTGCATGCCAACCTCGGGCATTCCTATTCTAGGCATAAGCCATCCCAAATTTAGGCACACAAAAGTATACCTCTGAATCCTTACTTCACGGATACCTAAATCAGGCATGCAAAAGTAATGCCTCGTGTACAAGCGGGAAATGTTAAACTGGGTGGCGTTGACGGCCGGTTGAGGGTTGAGTGGAACACGCAGTCTCGCCCCCTCATTACATCATTCTATATTTTGCGTCGGCAGGGAGGGCTAACAAGTCGGACGTGCTTGTCTCTCAAATAAACACCTCCCGATGAGGTCGTGACGTTTCTTCATCAAACTGTGATATTTTTGCCTACTGAATTTTCCCTGGAAGCTTCAGATTCACGTAAAGAGGAGATCTTGTGTTGGCCTGCATTTAAAAGTTCCAGAGTTTCTGGCTAGTGGAGACTTCAATTAGCGAGGAGTAATATAGGAAAGGAAACTTGTTGGTCCGAGTTTGGCAACGAAATGGATTACAACCCTCGAGATTATTCTCAGGTAAAATATAACTGATATTTTCTTCTAGATATGATGCCACGAATCGTTTGATGCTTATCGTTTGATGCTTTAATGAATAAATTGGATTAATTAATTAAGCACATAAAAACAATTTGGACTTTGAAAAGTCCTTGGTATCATAATTTGGTAATTTTGAATAATATTTTTCTTGCCACTTTCAGATGTCATGTCCAATGATTACACTCCAGAGTTCGGATGGCGAAATTTTTGAAGTTGAGGTCAAAGTGGCCAAGTTGTCCTCATATATAAAAAACATGCTGGATGACCTCGGTGTTGAGGAGAACGAAGTCATTCCGATACCTCAGAATGCTCCAGAAATCAGTGGGGCTATTTTGAAAAAAATAATTCAATGGGCAAATCACCATAAGGTACTCCAGCAAACTTGAATGGATTTTTATGGCAATTGACATAAATTCACTGAATAATTATTCAAATTTATTTCAGGATGATCCTGTCGCAGCTGAGGAAAATGCCCAGCAGGTGAAGTCAACGGATGACATTAGCATTTGGGACGCCGAGTTCCTTCAAGTTGGTCGATCGACTTTGTTTCAAATGATTCGAGTAAGAAATTCTAGTGTTGCCGATTAATGCAATAGTGCAAAATTTAAGACATTCATTGTCCCTTTATTTCAGGCTGCTAATTACTTGAACATCAATGGTCTTTTGGATGTCGCCTGTAAGAATTTGGCGAAGATAATCAAGGGAATGACCGTGGAAGAGGTTCGTCAGAGATTCAACATCCAGAATGATTTCAGTCCAGATGAACAGCAGCAAGTGCGGAAAGAAAACGCGTGGTGTGAGGGGATTCATACGACGGAAAATAGACCAGTGAGTCTCAGTGGAATGGATAAGATTACCACGGATTCATTACAGGTAAAGCTCTATTGGTCTTTTATATCTTCCTACAAGTCACAATGAAGACTTGACTAATTTTGCTTTGATGTTTTCATGAAGAGTGCAGACATTGATGGTGCTCAAGTTATGGAGGATTGCCTTGCTAATTCTGTTGTAAGAAAACTGTTGCAAGTTTAAATCAACGGTATTGTTCATTCTTTTAAGTATTCCACATTGTTACTTATCCTTGCAGGTTGTCAGAAAAATATGCCAACACTTTAAGAATCCTGAACTGCTCAAGCTCTCATTTTTGAACAAGTTCTGGAATTGTGAAACTCGAAGTTTGTTGAAAGCGCGGGGAGACGTAATGGCAAAACTTGTTTGTGTTAATGAACTTTTATTTCAACAAACGTTGGAATCCTTTGGATCAGACTTACGACGATTGGATGTCGTCCCATATACCGGATTGGTCATTGAGATTGATTTCAAGGCTGATGTAGATGTAGGTGGAACGACAGCCGTGGCCACGGCCTACGAAGCAATCCTGTCTCGGTTGCCATTGAAACACATCTCAATCAAACTGGATGGACATTGGCAAGAATACAAGAGTTGTTCAGCATTCTTGTTGGCAAAAAAACTACTGCAAGTCTTCAGCGGGGTCCTTGAGCATCTCACGCTTAATATTGATGTGCGACGAGCAGAATTTGTTGAAGAATTTTTTCAAAATTGTGTCCTCCCTCGCCTGAATATCTTGAAATTGCGAGAGAGACCTGATTCACACGATGAGGACTACACCAACTACATGAAGGCGCTGGTTCCCCTTGCACCAAGTCTGAAAGAATTAAACGTTTCTGGACCCATAAATTTGATGGAAAACGTACTAGGAGAAAGCTCAGCCCTGCTTGTATACAAATCTGCCTTATACTATCCCCGGAATGAGATTTCGGACAGCCTCATGAGTGTTATCAGGCCGGAAACATTGGAATTGATTGGGACTGACATGGACTTAGAGTGCTTCAACCGAGTTCCATCACTGCTCCAAACACCTTGCTTTTCAAAACTTCGTACACTAACCCTCGATGAGATTCTGGCGTGTCAATTGATGTCATATGAAATCTGCTTGGAAAGTATCAAGAGTCTTTGCATGTACATCCACCTTCAAATGGTTCAGCCGAACATCCTGAGGATTTTAAAGAACTTTGATTTCACTCGGATTTTTCCGAACTTGAATCAAGTTAATATTTGGCTTAATCCTGGCTACTTTGAGTTCTTACCACATCTTGATAGAGCTGTTGAGCAAGCTAATGCCTACTTAAGGGAGCCCGTGCTGGATCGAGCTGCAAACATCACAACATTAAAAATTAATTCCTGGGGTCGTTCCAATGAGACCGCTTCATTCTTTGCCGAGATGTTTCCGAAAATAGAGAAACTTGAAGTAGTAACAGCTGGAGATGAAGAAATGCCTTTCGGATCGATTTTTACGCATTGGGTGGATTTGAAAGAGCTGAAGGTCGAAAAATTTGGCGAACAAATTGCAAACCTTGACAGTGTCATGTGTGGAATAATTCCGGAGGAAGTGGCTGAACTGAGACAGATGGACGACGAGTATCTGAGGAAAGTGAATATTGTTGCGGTTATGCCAGCAATAACTGGCTTATATGGTATGGAAATATATTTAATATTAAAAGGGAAACTTTCCAGGATTTTATAAGTGTTTTACTGTTTGACAGATCTTAAGACGCTCACGATTGAATTGAATAGACGGGGACTTGGTGCTTGGCCAAGCGTTGAAGGTGGCGATGACACGTTCATCTTCTCGAAAGTGGCGAGATTCATTGCCTTCGAAAAGTGCCCCTCTCTCAGTGTCTGCCTTAAGTTTTTGTGCTATAGACACCCTCCATGTAATTACCAAAGTTTACAAACACATATTGCAAACTCGTACGATTTCTTTGTGTAGTGTAATTGTACTTAAACAGTGGTATAATTTTAAGGTTCAACAACGGGACACCTGAAGCCTTTCACAATGATTTCATTCCTTCGATGCTGAGGTGTATGATGCCAAGCTGGAGTTTATAGAAGAGATTATAATGGACTGGTGTGATTGGAAAAGCGATTAATATGGGACAGGTTATTCGGTGAAAATGTATGTTATATCATCAAATTGGTGAGGTTGGGATTAAAAAATGGATTAAAATATTGGATGAAATATTTTTACCGAATACTTCTACTTTGCGATTTCATGTAATTCACATCACATGCATAATTCGTGCTCTTCTACAAAAACAGCCTGCAAATAACTCATCGCATGTGGCAAAAATCTGTGAGCTCTGCTGACCAATAATAGTTCAGCCGACTCACTCCATTAGTCCAAAGTTCCGGTTGTAATGATTGAACGACTGGAAACTTGTCGAGCTTCGTCGATTTAATCGTCATGTTTCTTGTAACCCATTTGTTTTTGTAACAACATTGACTTTAAAGGTAAGAACCCACGACATTTGACTTTGACAGTCAGCATCTTGCACTAGAACACTTTGTGATATAACGGTAAACGCAGTGCTTGCTGTGGCTTTGATGTGTTATAGAATCCGGTTGAGAAATGTGAAAGCTTAGTATTAACATCAACTAAAGCGAATTTAAACGCCGTAAGCAGTAATAGTATAGGGTTCTGGTGGCCCAGGGGAAGGTTTACACTTTTAAACCTGAATAACTGCGAGAGAGACTGTAATCCATTTCTCAACCTCACTGAAATTCATAATTTTTAAATTTCATGAAATGACGTGTGGTAATAGCCTATGGTCCCCTTAGCTTATAAACACCGACAAAAGTTCTCCAACCCACTACCAGAGGGAGTAGACTTGTGCCGAAGTTTGCGATTGTGACGTTCAGGGACGACGTCAATTCCGGAAATATAGTCGGATACTTGAGGGGAACACGCAGGAGCTATGTTAGATGTTAGGGCGTGTGTGTGAGCCGGAGAGAATAAAGTGTGTAGAGAGGGAAGTTACTTCACGAATAATTAGTCCGCTCTTTATTTAAGGTGTAGTTAAGACGAGGGCTACTCTCCGACTATCGAGTACTCCACTCGCACTGAGTGAAGGAAAACTCTCCAAGAGAGATAGTCGGTCATTCACAGAGTGATAAGGCAAAGGACGAAGGACAAGACTCGACACTTGAATCACGCCACATATTAACATAATGACGATTAACATTTGAATAATAATAATGACATTTCAGGGGACACAGACACAGAGTGTCACACGCTGACTGTACATTTGCGTACCGCGTATCTCCTAAGTTTATCAACCGATTGTGCTGAAATTTTTGATGTGTAAACTAGAAGACATTTTAGGGGGAGGGTTTTTTACCGTATTGCTTAACTATTACCAGTTCAAAAGTTAAAAAATCTCACATCTTCCTGTTTGTCAAGTCTTCCGTTATAAAACCTTCCTGCGTTATATTTTTTGAATTGGTAAAAGTTACGCAATACGGTAAAAAAACCCTACCCCTAAAATGTCTTCTAGTTTACACATAAAAAATTTCAGCACAATCGGTTGATAAACTTAGGAGATACGCGGTACGGAAATGGCGTTCTGAGTCAGTCAGCGCAAACTTCGGCACACGTCTACTCCCTCTGGTAGTGGGTTAGAGACTTTTTGTCGGTGTTTGTAAACTAAGGGGACTATAGGCTACTACCACACGCTATTTCATGAAATTTAAAAATTATGAATTTCATTGAGGTTGAGCAATGGAATACAGTCTCTGTTGTGGATAACCTTTGTCCTTTCTATCAATGACTCAAGTTGACTTGTTAATTCCTCCGTTATTTTGCATTGTTCTGTGATGATCTGAGTGCTGTCAAATTTTGGTGAAGGTTGTGAGTTACAATACAAAATCAAGGTGAGGCAGAATTCCCAAGTACTGCGACTGTTGAAGGCAATCAGTGAGAGTGGAGATAGAGAGAGAGAGAGACATCGCACAGAGCCTAATAAAGTCATGCAAGAAGATCTCAAACTGTGCAAAATAAGTTTGGCAACACATGCCCACTAGCATTGCTCATCTCATCAAATATTGAAAATAATGAGAAGGACGCCCTTAGGCTTCAGATCCAATGATACATCGAGCCCTACTGTACTGTAACCATATACTTCCTTTTTCACGATCACTACTGGCACACTGCCATGCAATTCTGACGTATGCTTGCTTTTATCTCACAAAACGGATCCGAATTTACAAATGCGGCATGGAAATCACAAAAAAAACTTGCAAGAATTTTCTACTTACTGCTCGTGGTTATTATTAAATTGTTTGTCATGTGAGTTTATCAGTAACCACAGATTAATTCTTTCCATTTCTTCAGCTTTTCCTAACCATTGGTTAGAAAAAGAAAACTTAAATGTTCTGTTGGTGTGAAGGTTTCCAATAATTTCCACTAAATTCCCAGAAAGTTGTCGGAAACTTTCCATCGGCTTTAGATTCCCAGTAATGTCCCATAACTGCGCAGTTTGGCTGCGGTTTACTTTTAATAGCAAAAGTTGGAAACTCTTGGTCCTCGTCACATTGCTTGTTGTGGTTAGTGTTAAGCATTAAATAAGGAGACCACAGAGCGGAAAAGCAGACAGTCTACTTATTAGTCCAATAAGAAAATGGTAGATTTCCATCTTAGACTTCAAATCAAGTAACCCTTGCGTATTTAAGGATTTATTTCCCTTTGGACATTTCTTTGTTCCTGTGGGCGTTGGCACGTCTTGGCCGAGAAGTCTTTCAACATTATTGTAGTAGGCCTCATATACGCTGTCAAGTCATATCCTACACGATATTTCACTGTGAAGGCCTTCCCTCACTGTGTCCCAATGATTGGCTTTGGAAGGGTGTGGCCATTGTGCCTTCTTTTCCTCATCTACTGCTCACGATTTCAATCCAACGCCAACGGCTTGGAGAGACGAGGTGAGTAGCATCTTTAAATATTGGCAGCTCAAGTTTCCAGTAGACAATCCTAAATAATAGTCAGTAAGGCAGTTAACATTCGCATTCCAAGCAGTATTAATAACTCGCAGTAATGGAAACTACAACAATAGCTTTATAAGACTAGTCAAGAGGTTAAGCAATCAGTTTTCTTAATAAGAAATTTTCTAGAGAAGCTTCCAGGCTCGCAGTCCAAGTCCAATTACTTTATTATTGCTGTCCTCCCATATCCATAACATTGGAACAATATGGCAATATTTAATATATTTTTCACTTGCAAAATATATTAAATATGTCAAGGTCATCCAGTCCCATGTTGAGAATTTGAAAAAAGGTCAAATATTGACTACATACGTTGCTTTCGAGAGACAAGAGACAGGAGACCTTTGGCCAATAACAGAGCAATCTCGGAAGAATAGGGTGGACGCGATGAATTTGTTAAAACAATGGAAAAAGGAAGGAAAAGGCTTCTATTGGAAAGAACCCGGAACACTATACTCACTTGAAACCACTCGACTTGATCTTCAAGGAAAGTTTGATAGAAACGGTATAGCATTCGCCAATTTACAACTTCAAAAAAAAACGGTCCAAACGTTCCCCAACCAAGCTCTATAGCCCAGGTTAGCATTGAAAAAGGTACCCCGAGTAAAACTAGTGGGTTGGAAGGAATGACTCATAACCTGGAGGTGAACTTTGCTGCGACTGACTACGCTTCAGGCCAGCTTGAGGCACGAAAGGAAATAATGGGTTTTCCAAGAATTGACGGATGCCAGGGGAAAGCTTCTCCAGAGAAACACTCGAGATTGACTTGTAAATCACCTCCATGGCAATCAATTCTTCAATTAGAAAATAATGCATTTAGCATGTTACCAATTTGTTGTTCTGAGTAATGAAAGAAATCACTGAGTTTATAGTGATGTAGATGCAATTAAAACTGTGTACATCATTTTTTTCTGTAAAATTTAAAATAGAATTAAATTAATCATTAACAAAATAATTCATTAAATTGGAAATAAATGATTATTGGCATTAATGTTAGTGGCCGTGTTATTATCATTATATTGGCATCCAGCCCTACATTAAGGCTCGTTGGTTGGCCCCTTTCGTAGCCAAGCATTCCAAAGACCCTGCCCTCCTGGCTCAAGGATCAAGGTGGAGCAGCAGCGCTCTCCCATGCTTATTACTGAACACTGGCTGGTGCTTTCCTTTACTGCGGCTCAACTTCATGCGTCTTTCTACTTTCTCTGCGCTATAGTGGCTATCTACGTGCCCGAACTGAAGAACTTAAAAGAGTAATCTTTGTTGCAATGAAAGTCAACCCCATACTTGTGTTTAAATTTGTTCTTGTGGCTTTCACTAATGCCGGTTTAGTTGTGATGAGTCCTTAAGGTCAACGTGATGCGTCTTCGTCTTTAAATGAATTTTTCTGTGAAAAAATTGCTGGTCAGGGACTTTATTATCACGATATTTTAAGTTCTTCTTGTTGTAGCTGTGATAGCCAGAGGCGGTTTTGATGCACCAGTATACTTTGAGGTCCTGTTTATCTCAAGGGAGTCTATGACAGCAGGTCGCATGTTTGTTGCTCATGTGGAGCTTGACAGGACAGGCTTGGTAGGAACCTTATCAATGGCCGTTGTAACGGTTTTCTTGCCCGCCACCGTACAGACGGGGGATCTCATGACACGTTGCACACAATACGCCGCAGAATAACAGTAAAACCCTACGCAGATGATGTACACGTGACGAGAGAACGCCATAATGCAAGGCCAGGTCACGGGATGTGATCTGGGACCGGTCCTTTTGGAGTTAGTGAGCATCAATGTACAATTACAATTATTTATTTACACACTCAGTAGACTTCTATATTTAATAAACGGAGATATTAATTAGGATTAAGTCATTGTAGGGAGTTAATTATAACTTACAAATGTAGGATAGTTATAGTGTAGGACTTAAGGCTCTACACCCGAGGGACTCCAACTACCGACTGACTACTGGAGGACGAGATCCCACGAGGCAGCACGCTTGCGAGGAGGGACACGTCGACACTCATTTCATCATACTTAAAACTAGGTCAAGGCGTACTATTCTAAGGCATGGACGTAGTATACACACATGCTCATAGATGTCACACAAATATACAGTATGAGGAGAGGGGCTGTTATACCGTGAATGGTGGTTTGGTAGTACACATGTGACTTTACGACCAGTAAAGCTTTTTACGCACAGCAAGTGGAATTTTGCAACATTAGACCAAAACCGCGAGTAAGGCGCTGCTTCAACTGGGCACAAACTATAATAACAAGAATGCAAAATAATTTTAATTACTTGCATTCCAATGAGCCAAAAAGCCAAGTGTTACACTTACATTAGTACATCTTGGAGCTTTACGGATTTGTGATACGTCACCCATGTTAAATTGGCCTTTAAAAAAATCGCAGGTGAATCTTCCAGTACGATTAGATTTTAACTGTTTTTTTCGCAACCAAAGCATTTATATGTCTCGCAAACATTGGAGGCTACAGCTTAAACAAGTGAATTGAATACTCAAGTACTGCAGTGTAGCTGTGAATCTTAACCTGAGCCCCTGACAAAGGCCCACTGGTTTGAAAATTTTATATATTATTAAATTGAAATTTCACATGCCAACTTTTTCCCCTTAAACTCGATCGGACTTAAATTTGTCTATCATTTGCAAACAAATGAGTTCGCAGTCAGTCAGGCTGTGAAGCCCGACTGATAGTGAGCTTGGCTGTACTAATTACAGCAGGCCTGACTCGAGTTCAGTAAAGAAATAGAGTGTTAGTCACCTTATGAAATTGAGATCATGAGCTGCCTATCAGCCCTCAACTGTTTACATTAAAGCCCAACGGCTGTGTACACAGATGCTGTCTCAGTGTAAGCAGTGAAAAAACCTCCTTGTTAAAAAATATTCAGGCCAAACAAAGAGAAGCATGGCGCAAAGGTATTCATGGATTTTATTTCAAATGCATATCACCACGTCGCTCCAATTTACTCTGGACGCGGAAGTAGACGGAGCAGCAGCAACTTAATGTTAATTTTTCCTCTTATCCTCTACAAGAGAATTTAAGCGGAAATCTTGCTGTAGTGGTGAGCAGTTCTCTGATTATTCGAAGGGGTCGTAGTGACTGGACCCGTATGCTGTGCTTGCTGCTGCAGATTCATTGAGGTCACACTGCTAATGTTCGCTTTAAATGAATATTCAAACGCATACACACGCGCATGGGAATTCTCGGTCTACGGGAATTGTATTGCGATGGACCGCAAAGATAATTTTCTCATCTATAATCTGAGGGAAACAATGTCCACCATTTTGAACTTCGAGAAACATTTTTTACTTTAAACACTACAGTAATAGAAGATGTTACATACGAATTAGTTCACATTTTGACATCTTGTTGTCACAGTTGCGATTTTTCTACATTATTTGTTCATTATTAATTTTAAACGACCATGACATGTCCTAACCAGAGTGAGTGGTGTAAACTGGATAAAAGAATCATGTTGGTCGGCTGGTACAGGAAAGCAGCAGTCCCTGCAATAAATTGCTAACTTCCAGGGGTAAAAAATACATGCGACAGGGACTCAAACTTGGTGAACGCATATGCTGCCATCCTTTCGTTTGGGACGATGAAAACG
>JAQIWI010002402.1:0-12545 GCA_034698825.1 Deuterosminthurus bicinctus | reverse complement strand
CCAGGAATAGAGCTTGGTGACCGACCAAGGGCAGCAAGCCCATTGTGTCATAGCGTGTACGACTGTTTCATGCCAATCGTATTGATAGAGCCATAATTTTACAAAACCGCTGTCTATCTTGTCATGGGTCATACTGACCCGGTCTACACATCTTTTGACAGGCCGTGAGACGGGCGTTGTATAATCTGTAGTGAAAATCAACATGGAGCAGATCGTGTGATTTCAATGTAATTCACTATCAGTCATGTATCATGGGCTTTAAAGATGTTTTTGTGGGTGTCAGATAATTTTGATACAGACGCAAACTCGAGTCTCACAGTTTCATAGTGATTAGCAGAGGGTTTTATGGGCATTCGTGCTTCTGTATAAGTAATGCGGCCCCGATTGTCTGATATTCTGTAACATGACTGAGAATTCTAAATTAAGACGACCCGCCCACAAATTTTAGGAATTACTGTGAGTGAGCGACCGTAGCGAGAATACTATTTGCGGCTGTTGTGAGGCTTTATAAAATACAATTAGCTCTTCATATTCTGCCTATTTTGCATTGCACGGTCGTTCCTCTTGTAACACAACCACCCACGGTTGTAGAAAAAATAACTTACAGTAGCTTTCTCTGTCTCGTGTAAACCTCATATAAACTTTCACCGTTGCTAATCCTATTACTACTTCATAGCAATTTTTCCTTTTTAACACCATTAGCTCGTAGGATGTGAAATTGAATTCTTCCCTTTGAAAACTCTCATGTATTACCGAACATTCTACGGCTCTTGCTCCTGAAACATCTTGCTAGAGTTTCCAAAAGTCATTTTTCCACCAAACGCCTCACCAACTCATAATGACCTCATAGTTGTAACTTTGCACGTGAGAAAAATACAGAAAAATTCCTGTGGTCTTGACACGAGCTGCTCCATAAATTTCACGATGAAAAATTACTTCGTAATGTAAACCAATTTATCCGATTGTCAGCTAGTGAATTAATGATGTAGGAGTGGACGAAAGAGAGGTGTCTTTGATTTCAATGTAATCTGGGTTAGTTTTGGCATTTCTCGGTCAAGCAGGCAGATGAAGACGGAGCTCATCATATCACTTGTCGTTATTGATCTCCCATCCATGAGCATTTTTTTCAATCATCTTTCCCAGACAATTGCATGCATTGTGCGCGTGTGTTGTGTTAAGTAGATACGTCAAGGAGCCCTTTGCATATGAGCCAACATACTCCTTTTTGCTATTTTGCACACAAGGAGGTAGGAGAGAATGTCTAGAATCCAATTGACTGCGACAGTTCAGACAAACTGAAGGGAAAAAGTCTTTGCTACACCAAAGATATACCTAGTAATATTACACGTGCTGGAGGACAGGAAACAGAGTGCAGTAAATTCGGAGTAGTCCCTTGTTTGTTTTATTCAGCACAACAGCCTACAAGTTATGATGCGAAAGTACTAAGAGCGACTCGAATTCACACACAGAATAGAAAAAGTGAGTCATCGTTTATTTTTTCTAGACGCATCTCCATATCACTCCTATTTCAACATGGATGTCTTCGTCTCACAGACCATCCTCAAATTTACTTTACATGCCAGTAGCATTTCTTTCGCGACTTTTACTTCTTCGTACGTTCACATTTACACATCTGTACAAACTGCCACACACACACATGTTAGAATCATGTGAGGAAATTTCGCAACGGTGGTGACAATAGTATCAGTAAAAAGGAAAATGACATCTGCAATTCAATACCCTCAACTCGTCCTTTTTCTGTGAGATAGTGTCGATAACATTTTACATAATTTAACAATTGACACAGTTCTTCCAGTAATGGAATTCAAGTAGACCAAATTACAAACTCATTAGAAATTTGGAGGGAGAGAGACCGGCGGAAATAAAGAAGGCTGCCGCAAGGCATTAACAATGGCGAGTAAATTGACTTTGCTATAAAAAGACGCAATTCTGTGAGACACCCAATGATGTTAGGTATCTTAATGGTTGATCAGCGCGTGTTGAATCATGCTACGTCTTATCATTGAGAGAGAGAGGGGGAATACGTGAGGCTTTCAATGTCAACTTGCTTGGTAATACTTCCGGTCCTAATCTGAACTTGAGAGAAGCAGACTGTAGTGGACACGCGGGGTTCGTTAAGTGTGACAAGGCCACGACGAAAGGGAGGATGTGTCCACGTTAAACAACAACTGTGAGCCTCTTTAGTCCACTCTGAAATGGAACGATCGCCTGGAGGAGCGTTACAAAAGCAAACAACTTTATCTTGCATGAATCTGAGAGACATTTTAGATTAGAAAAAAGAATGTGCGTATGTGTGTGTGTGTATACGTTTGTAAGGAAAAGTAATTCGAAACTTGTGAAGTTGTAGAGAGGAAGAAAAATTTAATAGACAGGCGGAGTCAGTTGGATTGTTGTTGCTGTATGCCTTGGAGATAGGTTTCTTCCTCTGCTATGGCCGTGAATTTTTATCTTCTACACACGTTTCCATCTCCCTTTGGCATCAGCTTTCCTTCGATAGCATTTTTCACAGCTTAAACATGCAATATCACTTTACATACTGGCGTGTGCAGAAGAACAAACAAAGCACATGGCTTCAAGTCACTTTACACTCTGGAAATCCTTCAGTCTACCATGCCGATAACAATTACAGCACTCTTCCATTCAATTTTCACAGCATTTCAAGCCTGTGCAAACAGGAGAGTGAAAGCAGAGTAAATGGAGAGATGGAATACGAAAACGTCCGTGTGCTTCGTTGGTTCAGATACAGAGAAAAAAAGTATGTCGACACAAGTTTCTTCTGCCAGATCACTCACACATCTCATGAGACTTGCAAGAAAACAAGTCCACAGACGCCCAGGTATACTACGTGCATAAGGCAGCAAATTCTATACAAAGACAAGCATACCTTGGTCAGTATTTCAAAGAGAAGAGAGAGGTTTGCAGGAAGCTGAAGCACGTAGGAGCCCACATCCACGCGGACAGGCTTCACAAACGTGCCAAGTCAAAAGGTCACATGTGCAGACGTCATGATGCACGAACAGAGCGTATGAACACATTCGACAAGATGTATGAGTTTGCATAAAAAAACTCGTCACCTTTGTTTTTCTCTTCTCTGGGTCAATATGAACCACATTGAGGAAAAGTTTGAGCTCCGTCATTGATACATCTATAGAGCTTATTTCATGATTAATCTGCCCTGACAGGGTCAGAGAAAGCGGTTGGGGTAACTTTTTTGTCGGATTCAGAAGCAGAAAAAACTTTTGACTTTCATGAGATTTTTTCCCCTGCCAGCAGCTAGGAAGTTGACTCTGCTCAGGGAAAAGTTGAGAAGGAATTACCTGTAAATACCAATGAGTACACCATGGAGAGAGTATTGTTGTTTTCCATGTATCACTCTCACTTTATTTCTATATCTGTATACAATGAGGTGTGGCTGAGGCAGGTAAAAATCATGTAGGTGATTGATGCTCAAGTCAACTGCAAAGGACATTTAGTATGACACAAGTGCTTTCTCTAGTACCTCACACACCGTCCTACCACCGAGGTCGCACACTTGTCTCTCATACTTATGTGACCTGATAAATATTGCAAATTGATGGGATGCTGACCTGACTCAGACTTCTACGAGTATCTTAGGTGTGAGCTCCGACTTGATTTCTTATAGTAGGAAGTTGCCGTCATAGTCTATAGTCTGTTGGAACTTGGGCTGTACATTATTGAAGAGGTCCTTTGTATACAGAGAGAATATACGTGGAGCTAAATTAATATTCCATTACTTTTCTCAGCCTCCTCCTTTTAGCGTTGAACAAGAATACTGTGACATATGTAGGTTGCTACCACTACTGCCATAGTTTTTCACGTTGTGCGCTCACAAAAGAGCCTTTACTACTATCAGTTATGGAGCTCACAGACAAGCTTTGCCCATCATGGGTCAGTTATACTGGACAAGTAATGAATTTTTTATCTCGTATCGATTTTCTTCTTACTCACATACCTTCAGTGTGAGGCAGAGGGAAAATGTGGGAGCAACTTTATGTGCTTAAAAAAGTCGAACATTATTAATCTTGACGCTGGCTCTTACCTTGCCAAACTTTCTCATCACACGAGGCCTCCAAATGATCTCCATCCACTCCAAATATCAGACTGCACTGACATGATCGTCTGGCCTTTGACAATTTTATTTTCTTTCCCTTGCTGCATCATCTTCATATATGACGATTCATACATGCACCAAAGGATTACAAGGTTTATATTGTCATCTAAAGTCCAAATCGGAGCTGACGCATATGTCTCAACGAATAGTGTGGGGATGTGAGCTATATAAGTAAAAAATGTATGAGGCAGGATGAGATTGCGTGAAGCAGGCAATATCCTGGGGCTTTTTCAATGCAATTTCATACATTGCATATATTCCCAGACCTCCCTCATGCATCATAAATGTGATATGATCATCATCATATGATCTTAACTCAAAATTTCCGATCGTAGAATTTATATTGAAAGACAATCTATGTACGACTTATGGATCCACACGTTGGCGATCACTAGTACAACTCGTGACGGATGTAAATCCAATAGACGCGGCGTTGCATTTGAACATCATCCTTTTACATTCAAGTTTCGACTTAAATGGCTTAAAAAAAGTCTCAAATTACCTCTGAACAAGGATGTTTGTGTAGTATAGAGATAGAGAGAGATGAATTGGTGATCGCAGTACACTTGATCGCATCCTGTGTATGTGCATAGGATGCTCTAAAGAGCTCTTCAGAGATTTTCAGACGTCAGAGGCCGGTGAGGGAGTGGTTATACAACGCTTTTGGAGCTATATAGACTGAAGCAAATGAATAGGTAATGAAAGTTCCTATGAAGTAGTTTGTATGTGTGCACAAGATGAAGAAGAAGAATAAGAGATGGAAGATTTTCTCATTTCCTCTACTCCACTGCGGTTATTATAGAAGTATGAGTCTCCTATTAAATTACATTAGCCACAACGCCCAACCTCATCTCAACCTTCCTATCCAGCTAAGTATATAATAAAGACTTTGAGGGTGGAAAAATTTGTTTCACCAAACTGTTCATTGAAAAGAATGAACTGCTGTTATTTGTTGTTTTTACTACGGGTTGAGACAGTATTAAAGTTTTTCCATAATTTCTACCCGCACAAACTTGCCTTTTTGAATTAGATGGAGGCTTTGATGATGGGAAGCCAAGTGGGAGTAATTTGTTGTTCCATTTTCCCGCCAGCTGAATACGATGATGATAAAGGTGAGGTTGCAGACAGAGGCTTTCACCATCATAGGCACTTTCTCCCTTTATCCCTGCACGAATCTTGCTGACTATAGCGAGATACTGTTTAACTTGGATTTCTGAGTATCAAGGCGCATCTCCTGCATGTGTTCTTTCCGCAAATTGTGTATCATGGACTGTGAGCTCACAATTGAAGTTTATGCTTCGGTGCATATTAGAAGGGCTATAGGGCTGGACTTGGAATTTTCTATGCTGACAAGTGTCGCTCACGTGGGACAGAAGAGAATGAAAGGTAGAATGGGTTGAGATTCAACATGGCGTTGTAAGCTGCCTTTGGTCCAATCTCTTCCTTAGATTTGTCCCGCTCTAACTCGCACTTGGGGCTATGTAACCCAACTGCAAATAGAATGAGAATGTGATTTAGTATGACCGACCAAAGTAATGTCATTCCAGTGCTACTCACCTTCCTGTACTACTGAAGCTGAGTAATTGAGCTTAATACTAAGCCGAGGGACATTTGCCAATGGAGAGGGCGGTGGTTAAAATGCCGTAGTCCACTAACATATATCCACACGATTTGCGTCTACTGCAAAGTTTCCCGATTCTCAGCACATCCTCCACAATCTTGACAACAGAGGTGCGAAGATGATCGCATACACTTTTGTCTTACTCTTTTCTCCTTTGCTCTCAACATCACACAACAAAATTGCCTTTTGGGGAAAGGGATTTAAACTTACGCACGATGTTGTCAAGAAAACGCTACGGTAACAGGATATTTCGTTCCGAGAAGCACTATACTAGATCCCGAAAAACAAACCCGTCAAACTCACTCAAAGAGTTTAACTTGTTTGGTAGTTTAGGTGGGTGAATGTTCAGCTGTGAATTTATCTTGGATACATATTAAAAAATCGATGAGGTCGGCGTTCAAATAAATAACTCTGACAGATAGATTGAGCATTGGAATTGGCAACCAACAATTTATTTCTCATTAAAATTTCAAATCCTTCGCAATGTCGCTCTTGCTCTTTGACGTCATTTCCTATTTATTTGATTAGCTGTGTACTGCTGTAGTGGATGCATAAGTTGAGTCCACACTGAAAACTACGAAGAAGATGAAAAAGTTAGACAGAAGAAAATAAGACGAGACATTGGGGACGAACGGATGACAGAATGAATAGAGAAAAGCCTGCACCTTTGTCACTGTGAATCTGGATCTGGATGGAGAATTCAAGGCGTAGATATAGAATAAATGTTCCTTGTGATCCTATAGATGATGCCTCTCTCACTCGATCTCTTCCTGTTTCAGGCATCCAAGTCGATCTATGTGGATGCCTCGGAGATTCTCGAGATTCTTTGTGGCTCTTTGCTATGCGGTTGGGATTTCTGACATAGCTTCGAGCTATAGACTTTTCCATAACAGCAACAGCGCCTTGGTTGCTCCAAGGGAAAGTATTTTCCTGTCTTCCCAAAGCAAAGTTTTTTTTTGTTTTACATTGAGGTCATGTTGAATACACAAACACACTACTTGATTTACCATTAAAAACGCAAGCTCACGTTTCTGTGGTTAATGCATTCCCAGTAGTTGGAGGACACATAGATCTTGTGCTTTCCTCGGCCGAGATTGATGAGATTCCATCCAGTTCATCAAGAGCGAGGCAGGACATGACCGCTCCTTATGTTTCCACCCACTTCAGGCTCTTGAGACGTGAGACGTAATCAATTTGTGTGTGAAAAAAGTGATGTGTTGAGCAAAGGGAAGATGCTATTGTGATGCAGGACACATACTGCATTGAATGCACAGCCTTTGACTTACAGCATGTCTTAATAATGGACACGTTCAACCAACAAACTTATTTTCAATTTCTTTCTTCCACTGGCAGTACGAGGTGGTCACTCGAGCTGAAAGCCTCATTTAAGAACCTTTTGATCAATTTTGAAACAATGCAATGCAGGGAAAAAATGAAATATTAGTAGTAATAAGAAATAGATGTTCAGAAACACACACACACACACCAACTTCTTGACCTTTGGAATACGCTTCCAGTTTTGATATAAATGATTTTAAAAGTATTAAAGCATGAACCTACAATGACGCAATATATCAGTACTAATTGTCAGAAAGAAGCAAGAAAAAGGCACTATTTTAGTTTTAGTGGCCGGTTTAGGACGGTACGTATTTGATTGATGAGATTTTACGAAACCTGCGGGACTTGGTGACATCCAGCTTCGCGATAAAAAATCAAAAGGAAGCGAGTAGAGGAAAAAAACCAGTGACATTTTCCCACTCAGACAGCACATCATCCCGCTCTTCTCTTTCCTCGTCTTCATCAGTTGCAAATGGTCAGTGTTGCTGATGAGTTTTTCCCTCGTGAGTATTTCCATTCCAAGGTTTCTTGGCATCATTTTCACACTCCCTTGCAAGCGCACTGTACTGACCATGGGGGGATTATGACAAGTGAACCATGCACAAGGCTGCCGGCTAAGTGAGGCGTGAATGTTCCCGTGTGTGTTTGTGTGCTGGACCAGTGGAGATGCTAAATCACATGTGCTGTAATTGAGCAGGCGAGATAAAGCTTGCCTTTGGGCCGAGAGATGATTCGTTTGGGAGCAGTAGTGCAGTGTAGGAATGTAAAAGTATATACATATTGGACCTTGAGCATCTTTCTATACCCACACGCCTCTTAATCAATTCACACATGGAGGCCATGCAGGGATACTCAAGGTGAAAGTCCAATGCTCTATGGGGAAAAGTAGAATCTCCTCAAGGGTAATCACACACGGTAAAATAGACGAGAATGCACAAAGAAATCTCTCTCTTGTTGTTGTGTCACGTGAGAATTTGAATGAAAAAGAGATTACCAGTGACTATCGGCTTCATTTTAAAGTCCATTCAAGGGATTGCTTCCGCCTTCGGACTATAAATGCTCACTCAGGCTGTGAAAAGTGGCCTTTGTGAACGGGAGTGAGTTACAATGTTATGGCACTCACCTCGCCTGTCACAAACATACTAGGCTGCATTAGTGTATGTGGCAAGCATAAAAGTAAACTGCATTGCAAAATGTCTGTGCTATTGTCATCGTTTTGAATATCCCCACAAGACTTTTTCACTGAGAAAGGATATGTAGACGTGCGTGTGGGTCTCCATGTGTGTCTGTGGGTATATGCGTGCGCGGTAATGTGAGAGCGATAAATATTTGTGCTGACTTTACACATGTAAACCGCCAACCGCAGCATAACATTTGTAGTCTGGAGTCAGGCATTGCTAATGGAGAGAGTCTTTGTGCGAATAGAGTAATGCTGGGGTGTATTTCCTTTCCTTGCACGGACGCGTAGAGAAAGAGAGAGGAATGGAGGATGAGTTATATTTGTTTGCACATGTATGCGTGTGTACGTTGAAATGGGAGATTTGCATAAGAAGAAAAGCGTGTGAGCTGGGGGCCAGACACATTTTATGATTGCATGCGGAAGGGCTACGTGCGGGCTCTTTTATGAGTATATTCCACGGATGGCATGAATTCCCCCACACACAATCCAAAAAGCATGTCGCTCAAAGTTTTTCACTTAGGCCTCCACAACTTTCTCTCTTTCTCTGTCTTTCTCTTTGTGGCCGGGTCAACAACACAAACATTGCTCCTTTATCGTCCTCAAATTATCTTCATTCTTTATTATATCAATCTCAACTTGGTCTGTGGTACATGCCGTGTGTTTTACTTGATCTCTCACACCCGTTTTATTGTATACTCGTCCGTGTACGTCTCTGAGTTCACTCTTGTCCAAGTAATCTTCCTGACATGCCAAAGTAGCAGTCATCTTGCTCCCAGAACAGCTTGAGTTTTATTGCTCTGTACATATGCACGCACAAATGAAGGTCCATATAATTTAACGTTCTCTTTTACAGTCTGCAATGTAAACATGCAGTTTTATTGACTTGTGGTAGGATTTATACTTAACTTTGCTTAATTTATCGATTGAGCCTGAAGCAGTTGAGGTGGAGATGGAGAATGATGAAGGAAATATGGTTCGTTATAAAAAAAACTTCAACATTCAGTATAGTTTCCAAATACATCAATGTGAAGTAACAAGCTCCAACATACACAAGTTAATCAGTCTTATTAACCAGAGCGTCTTCCACTGTGCACACTCTTGGTTTACTCAGGAGTAAATTATGGCCGATTTTGACTCGAGAACAGACCACGGGGTCTGTGGCTGAGCTGGAAAGAACAGAGCCGCCCCGACGGATTTATGAGGGATTCTGCTAAAGCTCTCTCTCTATTTTTCTCACTCTTTCTGTCTTTCTCATTCTTTCAACCAAGATCAGTTTGAGAGAGCTTTAAGTAATTGCTCAGTATGAGTTGAGTTGCAAGGGCGTAGGTACTCTATTTTTGGGCTTTTTAAATGGGTTATTTGTGGAATTATCTAAGACCACCACTAATACTCCTCCAGCTCTCTCTGTTTCAGGTGGATGCTGTAAGTGTGCGAAGAATTCAATGAGGCTGATTGCATGCGATATGCGAGGAACGGAATAGCTGCGTGAGGCTTTTCCAAAGCAGTTCCATTCCAACGAAACCAATTGACTAAATGCTTGGAAAAATCTACGTTATCAGATTTTATGGCCTCTTGGGCATCTGCGTTGATGGAGACTCGTTTTATTTAGAATAACAAGAAGACGATGAAGACAAGACATTGCTCAAGGCTGCGATCTACTTCCGCATATTTCCTACTATATCCAAAGAACTCACGTATCTGAGCCTCTTTGCATGTGATGAGAGATTTTCTTGGATGCGATTATAGAAATAAAATACATGGAAAGACACACAGCCCAAAAGACACAAGCTGTATAGACATGTGAATTGACTCGGGAAAGAGGAAAGGACTTGAGAGGTACAAGGTCGATGGAGCGATTTTAATGTATAAAAAATGAGGAACAACAACTTGACTGTCTCGAGGGAACTGTTAAATAAGAGGTTCCACTAACACGACAATCTTTTTCACGCTACAGTTTGGCACGTTTTTTATAAACAAGGTCAAGCGTTTACACCAGCGTCACTCTCGCTTTCTCTCTGTATGATTGTCCTCTGTGTGTTGAGAAAGTTTGACAGGGTTTCCGATCCAGATCGGGCAGCGTTCCAATACCTAAAGATGATAGACGGGAAGAGGGTGTGGGCGTTTTGGATGGTTGGGATTGAGGATGGGTAATTGAAAGTTGATACAGTTAGAACGCTGCACAACAAGCTCGTCAGTCAACTTTCCGACAGTTGAGTCTGCGAGGGAGACAAGGAAGTTTGTGAAGAAACTGCAGATTACTGGTGATCTTGCGGTGGAGCTGCTGTCGCGATCTTAAATGGAGCAACTATTTGTGGATATAAATTGTTCTTCTGCTCATTGAGATGGAAAGGTTCATTCACATCTCAACGAAGCACAAACACGAGCTTGCTCTTACGTACACCATCTTGGTAACTACTCATGATTCCTTGTAGCTAGTATACGTACTAAGTTCCATCCCTTATCTGTCTGCCAATTATTTTCCTCTTCGCCTTTCTCAATCATCATCATAATTACACGAGTTGGCTGTTAAACGGGGACAAAGTTGGGGTGCAATTATGTGCTGAAGATGGCTCAATTCTCGCCTCATTGACACAATGGAGGAGGGCGAAGAAGATGATTATTATGGTGATTGGCGGGGGACAAGAGGATCCCGACTGAACATGGAGAATGTAGTACGAGAAATGAGCCAAGGGGGCTTGTACGTTTTAGTCGCTGAACAGACGCAAACGTTTACGTCTGTTCCGTGTGTGTGGGTGTTTTTGTGTGCCATCAGCCTCTCCTCAATGCATGACATCCCTCGTAAAGTTTGCAGTATGGAAAATTTAATGCTCTGAAACTTGACTAATTAATTCAACATACGGTCATACCGCTGTACCTCTGGATGTTAAAGCTTTTGAACTCGTCAAGCTAAGTAAGCAGAGCTCCGATTTTACAAGCTTCCTTGGCAACATCAAACAGGCCGTATGACATAAAATTTGCCATTTCACGCTCATTTTCACATCACTCCCAAATGTCAATTGTGATAATTACGTAAATACATTATTGCCTTCCTGTAAATCTAAAGCATAGAGACGGCTCAACCCAACTTGAGAAAACGAGTAGATTAAGAATTAGAAAAAAAAAAGATGAGATTTTACACCTTTATGGCTGCTCCAATGGTATGCGTCTGGTATGACGTATTATTTAAGAAGGAAGACAGATGAACCCTTCCATGCCTTCACGTTAGCAATGCCGTCTCATTAGTTATTCATGCAATCAAGAAAATGTGCAGGACATTCAGAGTCATTTGGGAATTGAATTTGAGCCTCTATCACATGCAGTCATACAAAGCGGGAGGTAAGACTGTCCTTCATGTTTTTGTGCAAACATCGGATATCAATAATGGAGGCCTCTTTAGTTTGAAAGCGTGAGGCGTAACAGCACCTCCTCTGTACCTTTTTATAGAACCAAGCGCTTCGAGTGCTAAGTAATATTGTGGCAAATGCAATGGTCACATGAGGATAAAAGTTTTCTACAGGGACGTGCACACAGGCTCTTAAAAGCTCCATTGCCAATGCTTCCAATGTACTTCCCCTCTACAAGACATGTTGGGCTTATGTACGCCCGAAGAACTCCTCCTTTGTATCCATCCGCTCATAAACAAGCAAGTCAGACAAAGAAATTGCTCAAGTTTGCACGAACCAAGTTAAGGCGAAGTAGCATGGGTTCTAAAATAGTATGCTGTAGCGACTATACTGACCTTTCCCAACGTCAATTTTATAGTGAAATTAGCAGTTACAGGAATTGAATGCTAGTCTTGACAGCAGGGCAACGGTGTAAATAATGAGCTTATATCCATATTTATTGGACCGAAGCCAAGTGGATGCAAGTAGCAAGTTGCTTTCGAGTGTATACATATACTTTTGAAATACTAATTTATCTCTGTGGTTCCCATTCTTTTTCCTGCCTCCCTGCGGTCCAAGAAATTATCATACTTGAGTGAAATGATCCCGTGCTCATGTGCTCAACCAATATGCATACAAATTAAATGATGCCTGTTCATCTACACAAGCCGGAGGACGGGAGGGACGAAAGTAGTTTTAAAAAATTATACCCTTATTGCATTGCCACAGACATGTGGAAGACTCCAGTAATGTATGATCCAATGTAATTTATGGTCACACTACATACCCTACAATAAGCGAATAATAATAGGACACAATAATTCTTGCTACAATTCCGTCTCGAAAAATTTATCACTAAACAAAAAGCAG
>JAQIWI010002401.1:0-12548 GCA_034698825.1 Deuterosminthurus bicinctus | reverse complement strand
TGTTGAGGGCAGATGGAATTCTTTGATTAGCCCAACTGTGATGTAAATGGCCAAAGAAAGGGTCAAGAGGTTGGTAGTCATAAAGCTCGGCCAAGCGAGAGAGCCTAGACAGTCGTTGTACGTGCAGTTGAGTACCTGAAGAGCCTTGTAAGTTCTCACGTTCCCGTAAAACATTGATGGATCAGATTCCACTGCTATGGTCTTTCCATATTCTATCGCTACAGATGCAAGTACAAGAAAGAAAATAAACCAATAGCATAAACATGATGCGTAGTGAAAGTAAAACTGAAGCTCCGCAATTGGAACAAGAACCTGTGCAACTGTTCCCAACGGCTCGAAAAGGTAGTACAGATATCTTGGATTGCGCATGTTCAAACAGAATTCAACAAAGAGGCAGCTCCCGTGGCAGAGTGTCCAAAAACGGAGGTATCCCATGAATTTGTCATAGTCGTCGGATTTCAATGGGTAGAAATTGCCATTGGATCGAACTAAACAAACATTTACCGTGAATTTTCTCGTATAAGCAGTTAAATTGAAACTTACGGGATAAGTCTTTATTTAGGCGAATCAGCTTATTCATGAGAAGAGCAAGGTCTTTATGTCGTATGAGCATGTTGAGTGCGGTGGGTGCAGCCGCAAATAACGCAGATGCATACATGGCATGCATTGCAGTGTCCGTCCCTTCCTTAAATGATCCCGTGCATAGCTGCCAGATCAAGCTCACGGTTACGTTGATTGTATTCAGAAAAAAATAACCAATGGAGCAATGCCATATTATTATTTTCCACTTAGATGTGGTTGTAGTGAACTGGGGCGTCGTAGGGTTCCACTCAATGGGACTTACACCCAAATTGCTGTAGAAATGAGCGATGTTTCCAATAGAGTCGATCGTCTTTTTTGTCAGCATCTTGTCCGGTTAGTTAGTTGGTTCGCACTGAACTCTTTGACAAAACTTGCAAGCTAATTCTGACAAAAAGTTTCTAGATGCCTCGCTCAGCAGTAGGGGTTCCAAATGCCAGCAACCACAGATAATAAGGGGACTATAGATATCATTCCATAAATTGTGGAATTAATTAGGAGGCTTTTCATTTGCATTTGAAGTTCTCCACATCAAAAGTAGATTAAAGCATTCACTTACGGGCCATGTCATTGTTATAAGTACCTCATTTCTGAAATAAGATAATAAACACTTACAAAGATTCTGATAAGGTTTCCACAGGTAGTCAAATCTATCAATGTGAAGGAATAGATAACTTCTAACTTTAGGTTATTACTTTTACATCTGATACTTTTATATCTGATCAGGGTCAACATTTTGATGACGAAAGTGTCATTTCAACTTGCCAATATACTAAGAGTTAACTGCTGGTATTTTCTTTCTATAATATTTTTGCGCTAGTTTTCCCACACGATGGCGGAAGTGTTTTCGGAAAGCCGTTTTCAGGTGTTGGCTCCACTGAACATAAAATCTCCAGTAGAAGCAAGGACAGGACTTCAAGTCCCATGGCATTTTGATAAAAAACGTTTGAAAATGTCGAAGGATTGTTGACCACAGCTGGAATGGAGTTTTGATGATTTCTTTCTAATGTAAAAAACGGCAAAGGAATACATTGAGAGATGTTAATAATATGGTGGCGTTTAATTGGAATTCTCTTTTACTGAAAATGCAATCAGTTTCAGCTCATTTAATAAAAATTTAGCCTCTGCGGTATGCCTCACAAAGGTGGTCGGATTTGTCTTTGACGTCAAGCTCGAATTGTCTTGCTGCATTTTTACTAGTAAGCAAGTTGTGGCATAGCACGCAGAAATTTTGTGATGGCGATATAAACGTGCGTTCTAATTATTTTTTATTCACGCTTTCTCTAACCTTTGAGTCGACGAAAAATTTACAAGGTCATGTTTTTCATTAGTTGATTTTTTAGTGACAATTTTTTTAACAGCTTGGACGGATCAGTTTAAGTGCACAAGTTTACATTTAACAGTACTTGCGTGGCTTTGCTCATGATGACAGTATCATTTCTAAACAGCACCGGGTATACGAAATACGCGGTCCCTGCTTTTGGTTATAGTGTAATGCATGTGTTTGGGTACTGTTTGCTTGCTGTTTCCTGTGTATGCCTATCTACATAGATAAAAGTTGGTTGGCAAAATTGTGGATTTGGTTAACTCCTCCTAAACCCGTGGCCCGATTTTAATGTTTAGTACATCATTCGGAAGCTAAGATTAATGCGGGTGGCACTATGTGTATAGCATTTCGGATTTCGGACCGCAACCTTCCCGAAATTCGGAGTAAATGCCAAAAATGACGGGTTTTTTGACGTTTTGAGTTTAATACGGTCGAGTAACCCATCATTCAGCTCCAAATATCACTTCAAGCACTATATATGCAGTAGCTTTGAGTATTTGTTGTTTAAGGATCGGGCGATTTTCGAAACCCGGGTCATATGTCAAAATTACCGCGGTTTTCATCATTTCAACCTCTATATTACCGTGTAACCCATTATTCAGCTCCAAATTGCACTCTCAGCATGAAATATGGCATTCGCCATTTGTCTTCTGTGTTTAAGAATTGAGTCAACTCAAAAACCCGGGTAAAATGTAAAAGTTACCGGAGTTTTCTTCATTTCGGCCACCAAATGACCTTTTAACTCATGATTCAACTCAGTTTACCGTTCGATAGCTATTTAAATGGAAAGTCGCACTGGCTATACGATAATTCGGATTTCGGACCGGCACGGCTGTGAATTCGGAGTTTAATTTTCAAATTGTCGGGTTTTTCGACATTTTTGGTCATTTGCGGCGTGTGACCCATCATTTAACTCGAAGTTTTGTTGTGAGCACGAATCTCACGTTTAGAATGTGCTTAATAGAACCATATGGGACATGATGACATGTCAATTGTCACTGTGGATCATTTTTGCATATAAAATCATGTCATACCTCAAAATGCTCGCGTTCTTTGTGAGTAAGCCTATGATATTTATTTTCAATACCATGGACCACAGTTGACATATTTCGGCCCATTGACATGTCATGCAGCTCAGTGCAAGTTGTGGACCATGTGATACGCTATTTATATAGCGACATGGTTTCGGATTCCAAATTACATTCAAAGCAAAGATCTGGCTCTGAGTAGGGCCACTTTAGTCATCGTATCATCGAACCAGTTCCGAACGCCGAGTAAATGTAACCGCGTTTTACTATTTTAACCCAAACTTGGTCATGTGACCGATCATTGAACTCCAAATTTCACATGCAACATAAGTTGCACATGTTTTTTGTTATTGGTTGTATTAAATTTTAAATTGATCCCCAATCTACAGCTAATAATTGGGCGTATTGCACTGGGTATTGGGCTTTCCGGATTCATGTTGGGGCGAACAAAATTTTTTGCTAGCAATTGGGGATACTTTCGAGCTAAATCGCCAGTGTTGTTTCAGAGCAGACAACCGCGGTTAAAACCGGTGCCGAATTCGGGCGCACGCGAGACAAAGTCAAAGTGAGCCATGACAGTGACTATAAGTGCACCAATTGGCTAACTTTGAGCAAACTTCGAGGCCAATTTAGACCGAATAACGAGACCAAGTTTGATCAACTACGAGAACAAGTTTGATCGACTACGAGACCAAGTTTGATCGACTACGAGACCAAGTTTGATCGCACAACGGCGCCATGTTTGAGTGCACAACGATGCCAAGTTTGAGCGGACAACGAGACCAAGTTTTTGCACAAACCAAGTCCAAGTTTGAGTGCAATACGAGTCCAAAATTGAGCGCAATACGAGACCAAGTTTGAGCGTAATACGAGACATCTAACAGCCATTGCATCCGACTTGCAGCGAGCCAACAGGTACAAAGTTTACCAATTGCCTTGGTATTGTGGAATTACCTCGACCAAATTAGACCAAAACAAAACGGTCAAGCTAGAGTACATTATAGGGCGGGAGTGAGGTTAAAAACGGCCACGTGACCAAGCTTGCACTGGAGTGCGGCACTGAGTAAAGTTGGAGTACACCGATGGGCCATATTAAAGCCCACTACTCCGCAAAGTGACAACACACCACTTAGAGAATTTAGAGCGAAATGATACGGTAAATATGACCTTGACGAGCTTTAGGTTTAGAACTTAGGTTTTGGTTAGAAAATACCTCCGGGGTTAATTTAGAAATCTCGGCAAAGTTGATAAAATTCACGTTCACTAGAGTTAACGAAGCTTGCAGGGCCCAGGTCAAAGAGTTTTTAAGTACGTGAATCAGGATATGCATCTTCGCCCAAGTTTTCAGGCGTCCGTAGGACGCGGGGGCTACTATCTACACTATAATGAGCGACTCACTTTTTTCCATTGCTCATTATCTCCTCCTAGACCGTTCCACCGATTTTAATGTGGGATAGCTCATTCGAATGCCAAAGAGTTGATGATTGGCAGGATGCTTTTATTTTTTCAAAATTTTGATTTCAACAGCTTCAAAATTTTGGTTGAATGGAAAATGAATGTGTTTTCTCATAATTTTTGAGACTTCGAGATGTTTCGAGGCCATCTACTCCTACAGTTGTTGACCGATTTTCATTTGTAATAGCTCATTCGAAAGCTAAATAACTGGCGAGTGGCACTGGCTATATTAGAATTCGAATTTTTGGCTTTCACGACTCCGACACTGGGGTTGAATTTTAGATTTTGTCGATTTTTTCGACATTTTCATGGTAATGGGGTCGTGTGACCCATCATTTTCAATTAAATTTCACTCCGAGCTCAAATTCAACGTTGAAAATGTGTTTAAACGAGCCACTTGGGACATGTTGACACGTCCGTGGTCGCTCTTGGCCGTTTTGACCTTAAAATCATGTGATACCTCAAAATGCTCGCATGCTTCGTGTGAGTAAACCTATTATATTTCCTACTTAACGTCATGGACCATATTTGACATACTCGGGTAAATTTACATGTCAATTGATGGCAACTGCAGTTTAGTGCTTCCTATCGAAGATAAGATTACTATCAGAGTGACGTTACCTTGGCCCAATTAGAGTTGCTAACTGGGGCCACACTACAGTGTTTACTGGCGCCAAATAAAGGTGAGTTATAGGGGCCAAGTTAGGGTGAGTTACCGGAGCCAAGTTGGAGTTACCGGAGTCAAGTTGAAGTAAACGGGGTCAATTTGGAGTTACTTAGGAACCAAGCTATAGTAAGTGACCAGGGCGAACTTTGAGCAAATTACTGGGACCAACTTTTAATAATTTACTGGGGCCAAGTGTGAGCAAATCACATGGGATGTCTTAGAGAAGAATACCAGGGGTTACATGCCAAATTATCGGGACCAAATTAGTATCAACCCACTGTTTCCTACGTATTGATTAGTTTTCGTCAAGTCAACAAGCGTCCGTAGGACGCCGGGCTCGCTAGTCTTCTCTATAATCAGCGTCTCACTTTTTTCAATTGCCCCCTATCTCCTCCTAGACTATTTGACCGATGACCATGTGTAGTACATTATTCGAAAGCCAAAGAGTTGTTGCGAGTCGTGACGCTCTTGGTTTTTTGATATTCCGACTGGAACAGGTTTAAAATTTTGATTGAATAGGAAAATTTAGTGTTTTTTCTCTTTTTGAGACTTTGAGTTTGTACCGAGACCATCTTCTCCTAGAGTTGATGACAGATTTTCATGAGTAGCATACCATTCGAAAGCTAAGTAACAGCCAAGTGGCATTGGCTATATGAAAACTCGGATAACGGGATGGAACAGCTCTGAAACCGGGGTTAAAATGTAAATTTGTCGGTTATTTCCACATTTTCACGCTAATGGGGTCGTGTGACCCATCATTATACTCGACATGTCATTGGGAGCTCAAATCTGACGTTGAAAATGCGCTTGAAAGAGCCATGTGGGACATGTTTACATGTCCGTGGTCAGTTTTGGCCGTTTCGACCTTAAAAATCATGTAATTCCTCAAAGTGCTCGCATGCGTTGAGCGTTTAAACCTTCCATATTTCCTACTTAACGTCATGGACCATATTTGACGCATTTTGGTAAATACACATACCAATCCATGGCAACTGCAGGGCTGGGCCATGTGGTGTATCAAAATGATCCCGGAAATGCGCAAAATCGAACATGTGTGTATAACACGTATTCTTGAGCTCACTATCAGGATGACGTTAAATCTAACTACTGGGGCTAACGTGGAGCTTACTACCGGGACAATTTATAGCTTACTCCCAGAGCTGAGCAAGACCTTACTACTGAGGCGACTTTACAGCTAGCTCCAAGGTTCAAGGTGGTGCTTCCTATCGAAGCCAATTTATAGCTAACTGTCAGAGTGACATTACCTCGGGCCGATTAGAGTGACTGACCGGGCCCATACTACGGGGTCTACTGTCGCCAAATAATGGTGAGTTACCGGGCCCAAGTTGGAGTTACCGGAGTCAAGTTGAAGTACACTGGGTCAATGTAGAGTTACTTTTCGACCAAGTTATAGTGAGTGACCAGGGCGAACTCTGGCAAAAATACATGGACAATTTTTAAATAATTTACGTGGGCCAAATGTGAGCAAATCACATGGCGTCTTAGAGAACGATACCAGTGGAAAAATGTTAAATTACCGGGATAAAATCAGTGTCAACACACTGTTGCCTACATATTGATTCGTTTTCGTCAAGTCAACAAGCGTCCGTAGGACGCGGGGATCGCTAGTGCTTAACTATTCTTACAACAGTTAACAATTACAACATCAACCACAAAACATCAATAACATTTAATAATGTAATCAACCAACTTATGCAAGTGGATTTTTTTAAAAATAGTAAGCTGTAAGCAACTATGCTCCTACTGAGGCTGCAAACTAGACCAAATTCTCAACATCTGTAATGTGTACCCGTAATTTATTAACCTGAAAGTGCTCTCTCTCTGGCACTTTTTGGCGTCCATTTTATTTCCAAGCAAACCACTTAGCCGTAAGCCACAAGGAGGGACACGATGTTATTGAAGACAAAATCAATGAAGTTCATTGTTGAGTCCCTCTCCATCAAGCGAAATCCTCCCACTTTGATTCCCATTCGTGGAAATGATCTCATTTGCCGATGGAAGATTTTTGATGCTTCAGTATTCTCCCCATGTCGTGTGACCAGCACCGCTCGCTCAGTGACTTCCTGAAACAGAACTGGAATTTTGAACGCTTTGTCGTAGCAGAAAATGTACTCTGTTGTGCATTGGAAGAAGATGAGGTAGTACATGACACCGAAAAAGGGGTAGTCACTGAAGTGCGCAATTCCAGCATAGCCTGTACCGATAGCGATGCCCATGAGTACTAATTTGTTCGAGAAGATGATGTTGCAGTTGATCAAGTTTGTCAGGCCAACATACAGTTGAATATGACGCAGGGTTTTGTAGATGGATGCGGATCTTCGTAAACGAGAACTACCAGCACAAATCAAAGAGTCAAATTGAGAACAGTATAAAAAATTCTAAAATTATTACCTTTGCATGGAGTGCATCAGTAGTTGCAATCTGTTTCGGACAAGGTCAAAGGAGAGGACCTGGACAGTAAATACGGGAATCGCAATCGAACACATTACAATGAGTAACCGCAATTCCTCGAAAAAGAGGATGCCAAACGTTATCCACGTTTGGTAATCCCTAGGGAGTGCAACATACAGCAAATACTTCATGGATGGATTGAATATGATGGTCAGCATGATAGACGAGCATGCAAGTGGCCCTGTGTATGATATGCTCATTGCGAAGATATCCTGAAGTGTGCATTCTTTCAAACGGCGGGACCATGATCTCACATTTGTGCTGTCCCCAGCTACATCGTCCCCTGACCAAAGAATAATTACTATTACAATATTTCGATGTGGCGTGTTAGTGTTGCTCCCACGTACCGTTTTCATGTCCAGTCAACGTCATGTTCAAGTAGACGCCAAATAAACGACGATATTTGATGTACAATACGTAGTACCAGTATATACATGCAGAAAAACCGGATGCCAATACTCCGTGAACCACGGCCTCATGGAGTGGAAACGCTGTCTTCAACCAATATACCAAAGCGACCACCTTGTAAAGAACATGGAGAACGAAAAGGAAATACCACAAATGACATTTCCATATGGTCAGTCTATTGGCAGGGGGGCGTATCTCCCACGTTGATAGGTTGACTTCGAGTGGGAGTAGTCCGAATTTGCACCAGTAACGGAATAGTCTGAGAATCTCGAACCTTTCACCTTTATTCAGCATTTTGACTTGGAAAACCAATGAGTTGAGCACTCGACTTGAATGTAAATCTGCAATCAACAAAAGGGCCGAAGTTTAAATGAAGGAGCTCGTAGAAATAAGAACGTGTAAGTCAACCGTGTCTGCTCGAGCAATAGAGTTTTTCCGTAGTTGTCATGGTAGCCTGTTTAAATCAATACAGAGTGGGCACTATTAACGCTTACACGACTACTTTGTTTTTGTTTAGCAAGACACGAAAATGGAAAGCGAGAAACGTGGACGGTGTTGTGGCCATCAGCCATTATTACCACCACTTCTCATTCCACGATACTTTGGTTTTGTAAACATTTGAATACTAAATGTTATAAATATCCAACCTCATACAGGTCATTCTAACAAAGTCGAGAAATATTTACTAGAGGAAGGGCATTTCCCAAGATCCACTTTGAGTTAACCCAACGGTCAAATTATCTTAAAATACTCAAGCTAATTTTCCTAAAAGTTCAAGAGTTTTTGTAGGCTTTAACATTCGATTACGTACCTTTTGTTTCTTCTTAATTGCCGGACCAGTGATTGAATGAGACAAAAAGGAGGCAATAATGGAAGATCCAGAGGAATACACCTTCAGCGCTGATGTCGGTAGGACGAGTGAGCAGCCCTCCGCAAAGTGACGAAGCTTTGTCCAAAATGTCAATAAGTGAACCAAGAGGAACACTCATATCCAATGTGGCATAGGTACGTGTGGAAAAGGAGGTGTGCTTATTAGGTTAACTTTTTTTGGTCAGAAAAACAGAAGGACGGACAAAAACTACCTCTTGCACTTCTCCTCCCATACGCCACTTGAAAGAGGCTTTTAGTTGGAACCTTCTTTGTTTGCTTCAATCACGCCATAATTGAGTAGTAATTGTAACTAAATTAATTTAGGTTGGATCCTCCTGTGCAACCTCTACAATAACCTTTTGCAGTCCTCAAATTAGCTGCACACACCACAAACACAAGGTTTGAGGCCAACAGTGCTCAACTGGCAACCACATCAAATAAAATTAATAACAATTAAATTAATTGTTTCATGTACACTTTGGCATTAAACTTCGGTTTCAAATAAAATTCCAAAAGCTAATACTAAGCCTACGCCTCTATAAAATAATTGGCAACTTTCATTCTAAGTGCACAATTTAGGGTGGAATTTGGGGATTAGTTTACAGAGTACAGGTTTTATTACTAAGAGACCTTGTAATCAGTGTTGCATTTGGGAATCTTTCCATATGGAAATTGCGGCAAATTCCCAGAAATTTCCGGGAAATTTCCTTGCATGTGGAAATCAAATCCCTCTAGATTGCTGGAAATCTTAATGGGCACCTATGGAAATCTGTGGGAATCTTTGGGCACACAATGACACCTCTCAAACGATCGTTTTTACCTCATACGAAGCTCCCAAAATCACTTCAGATCTGAACAGATTTGAAGGGCAGGCTGCTAACATTGGAAATTTAAAGTCGCAGTAACGAGCAGTCATGAATTTTTATAAGCGGAAATTAAAAATGAAATTAAATTTTAAGTTTCAATCCCAGGAAGATATTTCGGACTTGCGGTGCGGTCAGGCATTTTGAGAACATCAGTGCAAATGTAAATTCAAACTTAAACAAAAATATCTACGCAAAATTAATTTTTACTTTATGGTCTTCTTGTTATTCTGAATTCTATTTTTAAGTCAGTCACAAAATCCCAATTTGATTTCGGTAGTTCTTTTATGAATTTTTTCGTGAATTGGGAGTTTTTAAAATTGATTTTGTGGTTCCAAAATCATTCGAAAAAGCTTATTTGGTGGAGATTGCTAGATAAGAGGGTTCAAGTCAAGAATCTTTGAGTTACAATGAATTTGTCACCGTTGCAGCACAAGACCTGCCTGAAGTCAATATGGATAGTGAACATGAAATCTCATGATAACTTAATCATCGATCATCTGGGTACCTGGGAAAATTACCTGTTCAATCTGATTTACATAACTTCAGTTCTAACTGAAACCTACAAAACAGAAGCCAATTTAGTTGCAAAGAAAGTTGAATAATAGTGGTTCAACTTAAAGATTTCCATTAATTCCCATCAGATTCCCAAGATTTCCACTGATTTCCGGGAACTTTCCGGAAATTTCCGAGCAGTTTTAGATTCCCGGGAATTGTGCAACACTGCTTGTAATACACAAATAAGTTAAGTGTTGTTGACACGCATGGCTTTCTACAATATTCTTCCATTAAGAGGCCTTTGATAACTGAACGAAGCTTTCCACTGTTTTGCTGTACAGAGTGCAACAAGCAAAAAACTATTCAAGAAGACTGGAGCATGAGTTTAAATTTAGACCTCTGCGGAGTTGCAATGTAAAAGCCTATTCCCTTCTCATCCTCAATTGCCACATCTTATAGTCATCATGAAATTGGCAATGTATTCTGAGCAATAGAAATTGAATAGAAATTCAAGGGAAATTTGGCTTTGGAAATCAATACTGCAAAGAGCCCAAGGTTTTATTTCATTTAACTAATTGGCCCATGAAATCAATACCGGTCAATTGGGCAGCACCAGCTTTCGTAGTCCCGTGCAAGAACGTGATACGAGCGTGAAACTGAAGAAAAAAATCTCCTAAAATGTCGACTGAGACAGGAAAGTGACTATCCTGTAAGCTTGTTTACTGTTGTTCCTTGTCTGAAAACTTCTAAGATTTGGATTAGGTGACAAAATCTTGCTGTTCAAAACTATATCACTCGGGAAATTTCAATTTTCATTGCAACTTTCATGTGACCAGAAGATGTTCCATAAACAAAATTAGTTTGGGATATAATATAGCTGGTATTGAGGAACATGGGGTGTGCTTTTACACGATTTTTCTACCGTAAGTGATTAATCGAACGGTCTGAATTCAGTCAGACGGTGTAAAGAATTAGCCGTAACATACCTGAGCGAATGATGATTAACGGATTTCTTTGTAATTTTTTGGATGTACAACGTTCACTTGTTTACGACCAAAAAAGCTACAGTTTGATTTTACCCCTGAATATGAATTGCTGTCAAAACATTGAACGAGTATATTAGTTATTACTTGCAGAATGGACCGCTGAGTACGAGAAAGTTTCAACAGTCTTGCCCACAAACAATAATGCACTACTCTCTTCGCTGTCGTTGTACTCTCGTTTCTGTGTGACATTTCTTTGCACGTATATAATTGCCTTGTATAAGTGTATTTCTATTGCACTTATCATCAGAATTTATTTATTATCATGATTCCCTACTCGGAGGTGCTACTTTATCGAACAAAGTAGTTACAAATCATTACAAGATAAATTCTACAAGCGTTTATCAGCACCTAATTTTCAGGGAATCGTTCACTTATCATCAACAACAGCTTGGATTAGAAACTCAAAATCCATATTTTGGGGTTGCTCGATATGGAGAACTTGGAACCCTAGAACGCCATCATGAAGCAGCCTTGGAAAACTCAGACCATCAGAGAACACGGCCTATTTGAAACTTTAGTACCCTTAGGTGATAATATCGGGTATTTTTAAAATTTATTGAAAAAGAAAATTCTATGCGGAAGTCATTCAAATAATCTCCCTATCAAAATTATCCACGGATTTAATGAATCAAGTTTGTAGGCTTTGGTTCTTGAAGCGAAAAATGACGTCGATTATGCCCAAACTGCCGGGCCTGGTCAAACAGTCGTAAAACTCCCAAAATGTGGGCAGAGGGAAGGAATTTTGGGCATTTTCCGGCAGAGGGACAGAAAATCAAAGGAAAAGTTCTAGTTCCTTTGAACTGGAATGCAACCTTAAAATTTTGTCAAAAGCTACCTATAAGATTTTCTTGTACAGAAAACAAACAAGGGCAAAACAATTATACAAAGAAAATGCCGAATATAATTTCTGTAAATTCTCTAGGCAAAGTATCACTGATATTGTTCTATGCGATAAGGCCAAACGATAAGATATAAATTCCAAAGTGACGAATAATTACTCTAGATACCGATACTAGCAGTGGGAATGAATTTGAAGTGGTTATTATTTCGATGACGTACTTTTGATAAGGAATACATTCAGTTCGAATGATTTGGATGTATTAAGTTTTTCAATGGAATTGGTGTCAACTAACTAGATTAGATGTATATTACGTAGATACAACTGTTATAAACAATCCCCGTGGAAAGATATGCGATTGGCCGCATCATTAGGAGGCATTTGAAAATGTTCTGTTCTGGCCCCTAGCCCTATCATTTAACTCCCTTGTAAATAATATCGATTCCATTTATTTAGTCGCACTCTGCAAAGGCTGCTAACATTTTGGGTTCACCGTA
>JAQIWI010002400.1:0-12550 GCA_034698825.1 Deuterosminthurus bicinctus | reverse complement strand
ACAGACGGACGGACGGACAGACGGACGGACAGACGGACGGACACGTGGAAATTATAAAGTAGCTGACGCTACTTAATAAACAGTTTCTATAATCTCTGTAGTAATATGAGAATCTATTATTCTATATTTTATTATTGATTATAGTTTAAGAACTCTGATCCCACCTGCTGTCCAGTACTTAAACTGACGAAGGTATTCAGTAAGCTGCAGCACATTCGTCGTCCTCGTTGGGGAAATGATTCAGCACGTGCTACTATGATTGAATTGTGAAGAAAGAAGAAACGTTCAGACTGGCCTCCGTGTCGACATATACTTTCAGTCATCTTGAAGAACTGCTGCAGACAGCAGTGATTTATCAGCGTAGACTACCTCATCAAAAGCCTTACAATACAATGGAAAAGAGCGACCTTTGCCCCGTAGCTGTCTCTCAAGATTCATTGGATCTTGCAGATCAAGTAAGTTCAAGTTCATAGAAACCATTTCTGAAGCCAAAAACTGAGCAATTCTTGAGCTGAATCGTCAACGGCTTTTTGTTCTAATAAATTGTGACAGTAAAACTTGACATTTTTATAACTTTTCTTTCAGCCGAAAACTTTGGCCGAGTCGCATCTTTTGCTTTTAAAGCAAAAGAAACACTGTGATGTGACCTTCACATTCCCCAATCTACCAGACAAAATTGAGGCGCATGAGTTTTGCTTGAAGGCTCGGTCTCCAGTATTTGAGCAGATATTTCGAATGCGGAAATCGGGAAATGTTCAGGGTAACGAGATTGAAATCGGCGAGTCCACCCCGGAGGTATTTCAGCGGTTCCTTGAGGTAATATTCAGGCAACTTGACTCTATTTTTGCTTTCTTATGATGTGATTGTTGAAGTTACTTTATGTGCTGCTTTTACAGTTCATATACTCAGATAACATTGAGGCGGGTATAGCCAAAGCATTGGACTTGCTCCACTTGGCCCAGAAGTACAAGATCCAGCCATTGATAGCAAAATGCGAAGAACTTCTGAAAAGTGAAATAGAAGAAAAGGCCTCTGTCAAGGTTTTTGAAGCTGCCCGTCGTTATGGACGTCAAGATTTGATGGATAAAGCTGGAGGTATTATGGCCAAGTAAGCGACAAACTGCCAAGTTCATGAACTGTTACTTTGATTATTCCACATCGAATGAACTGGCTATCGCAATGGTTAAATTTACAGGTCATTCGAACACTTGCTCAACATTGGTGCATTGGTGAATGCTGACGAAGGCACAGTTGTCTATTTACTTGAACGTGACGACTTGAGTGTCAAGGAGGTCAACTTGTTTAAATTTATTCTGGTGTAAGTTTTTATACCTGAACATTCATATGACAATCGTAATTCGATGAACCTGCAAGCATCAAAAGTTGTCGTATTTGGAGAAGTGAAATGTTTAAGATGTGGCTGCTTGCAGATGGGGAAGAAACCAAGTTAAAACCTTTGGTGGCGATCAGCTTTTAAAGGATAAACTGAAAAATGTTATATCTAATATCCGATACACAAACATGACGCAACACGAGTTCTATACGGTGGTCATTCCCACTGGATTGCTGTCGTCAGAAGAAGCCCTTTCGGTGTACTACCACTTTTCAGCAGATGAGATCACGAGGTGGGTTCGAAGGGACATGAGAAGTTTGCCATTCAAGGACATGATGCAACTTTTGTTCTTGCAGGAAAGACATGAACACCAAGTTCAATATAACCCCTCGCAAACCGGTAAAGTTAGAACGTTTTGCAGATTTCTATGCTGGGAAAGAGGAATTCTTGGCCAAGACCCCTGCCCCATTCAATCAGTGCATAAGGTAAACACTTCAGCAACTACCATTGTATGGACTGACAGAAATTTGCAATACTTTGTATCGCACAGTTTCAAGGCAGAGCGGACATGGATTGGGAACAACGTGTGGTCGGACAACCTCGTGAAAAAGGCTGTGATTACAGGAGTGTTATTTGCATGGCCTTCTTTCGTTGTTAAAGACGACGACAAAGATGCACGAACCCTTAACTTTAACATCAGCATTAAGGAATACTCTGGGTCTGTGAATGTACTAAATCCGACCCTTGTATTTCAAAAGAGTCTGTTTGATTGCAATTGCGAGAAATTGGCTGATATTTCTGTTGAACCTTCAGTGGAATTACATTCTGGCGCTACTTACTGCATCATTGTGGAGGTTAGTCACCTATTTCTACTGATGGCCAAGACATGTTTCCCTGAAAACCCATTATTTTTATTTAATTTTTTAGGATCAATCAACTTGTGACGTGAATGGTGTTTCGTTGCCACTAAAACCCGGCAGCCACTTCTACAAACATTGGAATTCAGACATAAACTCAGAGGTGGTCCTTGAAATGGAAGGCGTTGGTTTAACTCTTAAGGGAATCCATAAGGACGATAAATTCTTTGGGTTGTATTACCCTCAAAAGTCCAAACCAATTGATGTTATCCTAGGGATAAGAATTTGTCTGGTGTAGTACTATGTCGGTTATTTCCGGCAATTTTTTCACCCAGCAGTGTGTGAATATCAAGCGAGGTAGTTTAAATGAAATCGTAAATAAAAGAGCAAAGACATAATCTGATAATGCTGCTTGTCTTATTTTGTTGCCCAGTGACATAATTCATCAGATTTGTTATGTGATGATTTTGTGGAAATCAAGTGACATTACAGGTAGGCAATAGCGAGGAATAAAATCATGGCACACACTCCCGTTTGCCTTCCTTGACAAAAACATCGAATGGTTCGACGATTCCGTTTACAGGCTCAACGAACCTCGCACGAATGTGTTCGGGATAAGCAAAGTAAGAACGCGCGGAGAAAGGAAGTGATACAGAAAGTCACGTGATCTTTGAATAAATTGAGAGGAAAGTGACACAAGGCTATGGATTGAAACATCAAGGAAAGGTCACAGTAACTACGGGCTTTCTCCCGCTGACCGTTTTCACACAAGCAACTGTCATTCTTTTCATCGTTTCCCTGTTGTATGCTACTTTTGCGCATGAAAGTGTGTAGACGTCGAAAATTTGCAACAGAGCTTTGCCAAGGTTGAACAAGTGGGTAATTAAAACATCTGCACAATGTGCAGCAAGGAAATCGCGGGGGTTGCCCGCCAGAATTGTTCAAATTTTCAAATAGCTTCTTCCAAGATGTCGCGATAGTTTCGAGCGCCATCGCCCTCGAAGCAGAAATAGCATATAAACGACTACCATAGAGTAGTCCATATCTATGGACTACGACTAACGCCTTACTTCTACCACAAAACAACAATTTTTCACCCCCAAATTTCAACCCTACCACCCACCACACTTTCCCAAAATAGAAAAGGACGCCCTCCGGAATCTCAGCTTTCACCTCCAATCAACATTGTCTTCTTGGACCCCTCCTGGACAGCCCCAAGTGGTGGTAAATGAACACACCAAAATCTAACCTAACCTGACCAGGAAGATTTAATAAGTCGTCGGTAATAGCATTCCCGCGACTAAAAATCAAAGCAGTCAGGAACTAGAGATTCCACGAAATTGTACAAGTCAAATTGTTCGTGGACTTATAAGTTTATTTGTTACCGTAAACCAAGACCGTTAAAATTTATCTGCTAACAATTACATTTTATTACTGCAAATGCATGCGTAAAATGATACTCTTTGTGAAAGCATAACATACAATTAAGTTTTTGTCCCCCCCCCCCCCCAACACAAAAATACGTTCCGACGCCACTGTGCACGAGGGTGTTGCTAACTTTCAGTGTCCAACATGTGACTACAAGTGCTAAATATAGAAACGTAATGAGTAATGAATATTCACTCGAGGAAACACTCCACAGAGCGTCCAGTCTCCTGCACCCTAGCTGGATGTAGCTTCAGTACTAAATACCCGACATCTTTGACAGATCACGTACGCTTTGTTCACAATAAAATCCGTCCCTTCAATTTCCCATGTAGAGGAAGTAGCTTCAAGGCCTTCACCTCAAGTCAACTTCAAGACCATACGAAAACTCATAGCAATGAAAGGCCCTTTTTGTGCACATTTCCTGGATTGACCAAGCCTTTCAAGAGGAAGGGTGATTTAAAACAGCACATTTCAATAATTCCTAACGAAAACAAACCCTTCAAATGCTCTACTTGTAAGTTTGAAACAAAGTACAAAACGTGTTTACGTCAGCACGAAAATAAACACTGGACACTAAGCGCTTTCATTAACAATTTCCAAACTGCGACTATGCTAGCAATCAAAATAGAGCCACGCAGCGGCATCTCGAAACACAGAAAAAAAGGCATCGTTTGCCGTACTACGACGGCTGCGTCCGTCGTAGTACTCAGGACGCAGTTGAAAATGTGGAAGCATTGCGCTACTCAAGAACCACGCAAGGTACCACATGCGCCCTATTTTTAAGTGTCCTCAAGATTCCTGCAACACCAGTACAAGGAACCCAGAGATTCTGGACAAACATCTAACCTGTCGTCACGGAAACAATCAGCCCACTTCGTCGGCATTGTCACAGCGATCCGAACAAATGACATCGGGACAAGCTGTTGAGTGGAACCGAATGGTCTTCCCATTGCCTAATTGTGATTATCAGACTCAGTTCCCACACTTGTATGATCGTCACAGAAGGACTCACGACGAAGAAAACCTAAAATATTCTTGCAACTTTTGCTGCATGAGATACTCAAGCTCAAGTCTTCTTGAAGCACACACTCGGAGACACACTGGAGAAAAGCCTTTACAGTTGTTCACAGTGTGACTACACGGGCATTTCCATCTCGAACCTAAAAAGTCATGCTAAAAAGCTTCATGGCATTGCTTTGGCTCCTGGCGAGGAGAACAAGGAACTGAACATTTGTAAGTTGTATAGGACAATTTGTATGAGCTATAACCAGGGCAACCCAGGAGTAGAATGAGCAGATTTGAGCATCATGCATGTGCCATCCTGAGACCCTGGGTTAATTCGTTTTCTCTTTGCCTGAAAACCCCAAAATCCACTTTTCTTTTCGATGAAAAAAAGCATAAAAAGCAGAAAAAGCATAATTGAGTAAATCAATAAAATACAGTCTCATTTGGTACCGTGAGAAGGTTCCAAACTGCCTTAATGATAACTCTGTTGGTCTAAAGTAATTTACTTTTAAGTAGCAATTTCGGGATTGAAATTCAGTTGTATGATCTTGTTTGGTGCATGCTTATATCAGTTCATAATGATTTTACCTTCACAGACATCAATCAACTGTCAGTTAAAAACCGTCCGTACATAAGCGGGACATTAATTGATAAATTTAAGCGGGTGGAAATATCTCGAAAAGGCAGCTCCACCTTCCATTAAGAGTGTGCAGTGGAGAAGGAGGTGATACGAAAGTTTTTGCTTCACTTTTGCCACGTACACCTAACTGAAGCAGTCAATCCAACGAGTTGTGCAAGAATGCCGAAAAAATCGTACGGTCGGAAAAAAGGAATTCAACGGGGTAATACAGTGGAGTCCCTCTATAGTGGTACCTCAAGGGACGGCCCATTTTTTACCACTATAAAGAATCACCACTATAGGATATAGTGGTAGTTTACCACTATGTCCTATTCCGCGTGTGTTAATTTTAAATCTGCCGGCATCAAGGATATCAGAGTGTTTTAAATGGATCTTAAAAGCCTCTTAAACAAATTAAAATCTACAATAAGGTAGCTCAGTAGTGCTCAAAATATGAAAATCATAGAAATCCATACGAAATTTGAATATGTTTTGCGGTTACCACTATAAAATTACATGGAAGGGTCCGGTAGGGCCGAGAAATGTCTGCCACTATAAAAAATACCACTATGTAGGGTACCACTATAGCCACTCCTTTGCCGCTTTTAAATAAATGTAGTTCTGCCGGGCCTGCTGGATGTTGGCCACTATACAGAAAAACCACTATAAAGCCTACCACTATAGAGGGACTCCACTGTAAGCCTCGGCAGCGTGTAGTCAGCAATAACGACGTAGCAAACGGGCAGGAAAGCGAGAACAATGAAACGGAAGGCTCTCAATGTCGTTGTTTCAGTCGATCCAAGTTGCCGTCAATTGGGAAAAAATGTTGTGACTTCTTATTGTTCTCTGGGTGTGCAAAATTTCACTTGATTTGGCTTTACAAGCACACAGAATGGTGAGTTCGTCCCGTCAAGCCGAAAAGACCGCAGATTTCGCACTACGCGGTTGTTGTCCGACGCACAATCAATGTTTGTACGCAACACGCAAGCACTCTTGACTTGCTTTAAGTATGCAGTAAGCTGATATCTTTTTAGAGTGTAAAGCCAATTAATGTTAAAACTCATTATCACATTACCGTAAATACTGTATTATAGGCCGGGCCTCTAATAAAAGCCGGGTCTCTAATAAAGGCCGGGGTCAACCATAGTTTGAATTAATAAACGCCGGGCCTCCAATAAAGGCCGGGGCGTTTATTAAAGTACAAATTTATTTAACGGTTTTGCATAGGTTGCAAGCAATCTATGGGCACAAACGACCCTTTAACGTAGAGCAATGCGAAAAGGCAACAGTTTGTGCAGCTTATATGTCTTCAGCATGGCTTCCAAAATTATTTGCTTTTAAATTTACAATTAAGGAAAATTACTGGACGAAATAGTTTCTTTTGTCGTGATGTCTCGACGGAATGACTTCTTGTCGCTTAATAACGGCGTTTAAGACTACCAAGATACTCACTCAGGTGAAGAAACTGCAAGATATTTTAATATTGACAAAAGCAGTAGACGTTAGTGAGGATCAGCTAATAAACTGGCTGAAGATTGGACAACCATGTCTACCGGTATAGGAATTAATACAGAAAAGTCGCGATGCAAATATTGATTATGACTTGGTTGTCATCCCACAATACAATAAAGCTGCAACATCCTCGAACAGCTTTGATGGCGAGGATGGATGGTTCCAGTTCAGATGAAATCTGTGTTGGTTCGTCCGATTCAAGCAAAGAATCTCATGAAGAGGAACATACTGGTGAGGCAATTTCAGATGAGGATCATTCGTGGAAACAAACCAACCAATAGTTGATTTAATTGACTTTTTAGATTTATTGAGTGTTAAAGGATCTGCTCCCATTCCACTGCAGCATATTCTTTACGATTTTGTATGGTTCCTATACTGAAACATTCTATTCTCAGTAGTTTAGTTTATATCAATCGGTCCTGTTTGACAGGAAGTTTCAGTGAATTTTCCTGTTCTAAGAATAAACGCCGGGCCTCTAATAGAAGCCGGGTCTCTAATAAACGCCGGGGTAAAACTTAATTTGAAACAATAAACGCCGGGGCCTATAATACAGTATTTACGGTATAGCATGAAACATGACTAGTATCTCTGTGACAAATTTTTATTCGACGATTACAATATTTTAATAGAACATAATTAGTACAACTTACAACACTTACTTTTTGCATTATTTGACTAAACATAAACTCGAATGTGAGCATTAATCAACAATATGCTCGATTTAAATACATGATGTTGTAATCGCATACGTCAAGACTAGATTATCTGTCTAATGAAAACCTTATTACAAGAATTTTACAACGTTACAGTACCAACTGGTACTGATGATGCTGATACTGATACATTTCTATTCAAACTACACACCAAAAGTTTAATAAGTACCTGCTCTTCCAGTAAGTCATCACAGAAATACTCACTAACTTTCAAAATCTAACAAATAGCATGTGTTGGTTGGGACAACCATTACGATACCCGATACGATATTATCGAGGACCGTCATTGCGCACGCCAAAGCTGTACCGCTCTCAATGAACATGAAATGTCCCAATTGATATCGAGCCGGTCTGCTTCTCGTAAGTGACGCTGCTAGGCGGCTTTTTTTCAACTTCTTACCAACGTCAACTCGTAGGTCATCCAGAAGGCCCACAGACTCCGCTTCTAGTGTTTCTGTCAGTTTCAAAAGCATCAAGAAACCACTGCCATAATTGAATCCGAAAAGGGTACAGAAGGTAGGTAGAAGCCAAGGAACTCCCATGCCTACTAGTTTTATAGCAAGCACTAGACTTGCCACAACAGCTGAAGTCACATGAAGGAGTATGAATGGCAGAGCTGTTTTGACTTCATCTGCAAAAGTGTTGTTGAGAAGCTGCAACTGTGAGTAGATGCGTTCTTCCGATCTGTTTATTGTTAAGGAAGCATAATGAAACAGTTACTAGATCCTTCAATAGGTTAATTATGGTTAATATTAATGCTATACCTGAGACAGCGAATGCTAAATATGACCACAAACAAAGGGGTAATTAAAGACGCCCCAATTAATAAACTCGCTACGAGTACGCAGAATTGGAATAAATCAGCAGTTAGCAACACAGTTGAAGGAACCACGTCTCCCATACAACTTTTCACAATTGGATTAGTAGGGAGCCACACTGGTGAATTTTTCATGGAGACGATCAGTCCAAGAAATAACGCAGGGCATAGGAATTTGAGTTGTTGGGCAAGATAGAGACATAACAGGAGGGTTGGGTCCTTTCCAAATACGCCGAGAACACTTTTTCCTCCAAGAAGACCATCTGGAAACCATTCATCGATTGAAGACTATTAGTGCTAGCCATTATAGTGCAGTGTACTTTTTTGCCGTTGATAATAAACAATTGTCACCTGAAAAAGTTTTGTGTACTTTCACGGTTTGATTGAAAAACCAGCTCATTTCCCTTCTCTTTGTCCGAAGATACAGAGCAAAAAGAGTAAGCATGGAATACAAGGATGACCCTAGCAAGTAAAAAATGCCGTCAATCGTGAAGTTACCGGCCCTAATGATGATAAGTTCTTGGCTGCAGGTAAGTGACAATAGCAGCAGAGTTCTAATTACTACAATAAATACAAGGGCACCGGAAATATACAAGTGAAGCCCTTCTGAAGGAATCACTTCTATTTCATCCCACTTTTGACGGACTCCAGTTATCTGGACAGGGGATAGAAATATTTTCCCTAAAGTCTGTGCGTCCTTCGCCAAACAAAGAAAAAGATAGTCTATTGGCGCTTGTTTTATTGTCTGAATTTTGTGCAAAAATTGCTCTTTCCAAGACAAGAACTTTGTTTTGATGATTTTGGCAAGTTTTTTGACGAGGGCCATTCTGGATCTTAAAACTCTGTCATGAATTTCTGAAATGCTTTCTCTGCACAAATTACGGCTTGGAATTGAACAGGAACGGAGTTGCCTCAAAACTTTGGCCTCCATCTAGATAAGGGCTTTAATTTTTTCCAATAATTTAATGCTAAATGGCTCGCCTCTAATGTGATTTATATTTTTCCCAGTTCCACTGTAGCACTCAATCCATTTACTTCGGTAACTGGGATTTATATTGATTTCTTCAACTAGGGCAACTTCGTCATTGCCTCGTGCTTTAACAGACAACGCGTGTAGTGTTGGAAACGTCAACCTCAACTAGACTGGCTTCCCGAATGGTTCCAGGATACCCAATTACTGCCGCCAGGTTTCATAACACACCCAATTCAGATAACTACAAACAAATTCTTAAAACTGCGGCGAGTTGTTTAAAAATACAACTCATCACAGGTCCTTTCTGTTTGTCAGCATGAGAAGAATGTGTCGTCAGTAGGCATGTTCGCTAATGAGACTTCCGGATTAAAGTTACGCTACTGGATATTTCCATTAAAAGGATTACTGATCTGCGTAATGTATTACACGGGACCCAGTTCCTTCTGTATGCTTTGATGTTCAAGACCTTATTAGTAAACCTGTATCTGCAAGTCCTAACACAAGAAAACTATAGCCAATAAAGTGGTTCACTAATTTAGCATCCAAGTGAAGATGTGATTCAGGAGTGGATGGTGATATATGGTGTAATCAATAAACGAAGATGCCTATACTCGGAGACTTAAGGGACAACAATGAAGATACGATTTATTAATCGTAGTAAATAATAATAACATGAATTGCCGTCAGTTAAATTGGAGCCCCAACAGAAGCAACATTAACATTTTTATTAGACACCCATACCATTTAATGTTGAAGAGCCCTAGCATTATCATTTTGAAGGATTTCCACTGAAATAATTAGTGGTTTTGAATTTTATTGTAAACTATGCGACGTCGTTGACCTATTTTTGCGACAAGTTTATACTACGAGTAAGTTGTTTATTATACAAGACAATCAAGGATTATTAACACTGACATGAATAGCAGTGATTTAGTTTAAACCCACCTAGGGCGTCTGTATGAAATAACATTGGCTAATTTCTATCCAAATATGGCCAGTGTCGGTTCTTTAAGGTGTCCTGATTCAAATTGAAGTACGTACAAACAAATTATATTCGGCCTTCGTCCAAAGAAAGTCCAGTCGTTGTTAGTTTGTAGTCTGAGCTGCGCTGGTTGATAGACAAAAAATGGATCGGGAATTCAATTCAAGGAAAAGGAATTTCGAGAGGATTTCAGCGCGGAAAAATGTTTAAGAAATTCGGACTCGTTATGAAGACAGCTTCCGAATGGATTGCAATACTTGAGCGTCGGATGGAAGGGTTGGTAGACATGACCTATGGACTGGTTATGAGCATCTGCATTAAACTGAATTTCGTCCCTTTCAAGACACCGCCGGAAACACTCTACGTTGTCAAGTCCAAAGAACCAAGTGCTCGCGTACAAGCTGTTACATTTCCGAAGTTTTCGGAGAGGAGCTCAGATAGAAAATATTGCACCATGTCTTGCGGGATGATTTAAAATGGTTTTGAATAGTGAAGTGGAAGTGGTTGACTTGGCCAGTCGGGAAAAGGCGGAGCGGATGTCCCAGTGGGAGTTGTACGAAAGGGCTGCCAGGCCTTGGGTCAACATTCAATATTGGTGGCAACACGGGACGAAATCTTGAACCAATTGCTTTTTCTTTTGAGCATGTAAATTGCCATCGCAATGTTGAATAATTTGAAATGCATTCCTTCGTAGTACCCAAGGACTTTCAGAATTCCCAGGGAAATTATCACGAATTGTTTGTTTCTCCAAAAATTTGTAATCTTGTCCAACAGTAAAAGAATTTTACAACAAGACCAGAACAATTCATTAGTGTAATCGCAATGGCTTCTGCCATACCGCCTCCTGCACCAGCCGTGGGAGAAGGAAACCAAGCGTATACTAATAGCAACTTGGGAGATCCTAACTCAGGGGCAATCGTTCCCTCCCAGCCTGTGGTCAAGGCTACTACTGGCCCTAATAATGGAGTGGACAACCAAAAACAGCGCAGAAGAGTCTGCTGCTGTCCATGTTGCACGCCCGAAGTTCTGTTCATCAGCATAGCGTGCCCGGCAGCGATTGTCATGTTCTTGATACTCCTTGGACTCTTTATATATTTTTATGGTGGCCGTGGAGGCGGTTCAAGAAAATGAATTAGGTGCTCGAGATGAGTAACGCAGTGCAGTAGACCTTATGAAAAATGTAATTGTGAAACATGTGCTCAGTAGAGCTATTAAATTGAAAGTATTTCAACTAAAAGCCAATCATGTGAACTTGAATAATTGTGCATTTTTATAACTTCGCTTGTAGCCTAAAACTCTGACCGAATCACATCTTTTGCTTTTAGAGCAAAAGAAATACTCCAATGCGACCTTCACATTCCCAGATCTACAGGCGCATGAGTTTTGATTCAAGGCTCGATCTCCAGTATTCGAGCAGATATTTATTCGAATGTGGAAATTGGAAAATGTTCAGAGTAACGTGATTGAAATCAGCGAGTCCATCCCAGAGGTATTTCAGCAGTACCTGGAAGTAATGTTCAAGCAGCTTCATTTTGGCCGTGCTTTCTTGTAATTTATTTAGGTTGTGCTCTTTTTGCAGTTCACATTTTCATATACTCGGATATTAAGGCGGGTATAGCCGGAGCATTGAACTTGCTCCATTTGGCCATTCATGCCACAAAAGTCAGCTTAAATTGAAAATAATTATGAAAGATTTAGGTAAAAAAGAATTGGATACACTTTTTTGTGTTTCTGTATTGAGTCTTCTGAAGAGCTCAAAGTTGATTGTAAGCAGTTCTCATTCATGATTTATCTCATCTCACAACCCTCAACCTTTCCTATTTGGAGGCTAAACCCTCTTAATCCCTTTAGTAACCCATTTTTTAGGCACCGCATTGTACAGGTGTGAGCGGAATAAGGCAACATATATGTCTAGCCACTTCTTGGTTGAAAATAGATTGACACTCGAGCAGCAAAAGGGCAAATAGAAAAAAAGTACTCATAACCTGACGGCGTGTTGACTGGTCAGCATATTCCAAAAAATATTGGTGAAAAATCCCTTATTTTAATCTACAAGTTCTTATCTAAATCAATCTTTTTGCAAAGCAAAATTTCTTAGCTTGTAAAACTAAAAGTTATTACTGGGCAAAATAGCTCAGTACAAAATTTGAGAGCTCTAAATGGCTCTCAAGTGCCCATTGTGTGAAAAAATATTTGGCACTAGGACGGAACTAAAAACTCACACTATTAGCCACACGAAGGAGAAGTCTCACAAGTGTCCTACTTGTTCCGCTGCATTTGGACTTTTAGGCAATTTAACACATCACGTACG
>JAQIWI010002399.1:0-12551 GCA_034698825.1 Deuterosminthurus bicinctus | reverse complement strand
AGAAAGTTATTTTTGTGCACCAAGATCATATTGACTGCTTCATTTGGATAATGATGATGGAAGCCTCAGATGTAAATTTAACATGAGAATTTGTATTGTTGTAGGTAATGGTGACTAGAGTGATGTAACGTGTGTATAGTTGTTTACCTCGACAGTAAAAGTAAAGGTGTAAGGGAAAACCTGCGTTGGCGTTATGGTTGAAAGAAGCTCGTTTTCAGGTTCATTAAATTTCCTACTCCTTAAAATGTTGACTCATTTGGCTATAGTCTACGACGTACTTGAAGAACAATGGAATGAGTTGAGACGGAAAGAGGAATCTTGTCCACGACAGACAGCAGCGCAGTTCTTTTATTCTTAGCCAAGCCGCCCCTCTGGGGATACTTCCTTAATGTGAAGGAGAAGCAAAATAATTGTTTTCATAGCAGCAAAAGATTTGCTGGAGGAGGTAAACAAAAGTACTTTGCATTTTATAGTGGCTCGGAATGGCGTCGTAAGTAGGAACAATCCAAGTTGCGTTTCTTGTTCACGTGTTCTTGTTGTTGTCTCAAGAATTTCAGTCATTTCACAATAATTTTCCTTGAGATTAATTGTTATACTGATATTCAAAGAGTTGTTCTTGCGTTATTTTCCAGTAGGGTGGAAAAACTTGCTCACAAAATGTTTTTGAATACAACGGACACTAAAAACTGACTGATCAAGCTCCCATAAATAGCCCGAAACTCATTATAAAGCTCATTAAAAGCGTAGAAGTCATCATCGTGCTAATGTGATCGACTGAGCTATAAATCCTAACAAGTCCAACGAATTAAACATTTAAGAGCAATCAACAATGAGTTACGACGTTGATGCACTTACAAATATATATGCTAAGTCAAACTTGTATCCATTCTAAACTTGAGCCGTTAGCACACCACCCCACGCTTTTCTGAAAAATGCTACGAGCCTCCATGGCTTTCTAAATGTTTCACGCAACTCATTTTATACATTCAGCTTGCTGTAAAAAGTTTGAGAATAGAACGGTGATTGCGAACGCAGGTTAGGACACACACCGCCTGACACAACTTTTTGGCCTCGAGTTTACGAGGATTCGCCTTAGAAGCGATCTGGATTATGATATGACTCATCAAAATGAAATCAGCAAAATTATATGAGCCTTGGAAGCTGGGTGGGATTTAGGCTTCAACTTTTCAACTTGAAACCCCATACAGAATTTAAAAATTTTCCGAAAAGTTGACTAAATGAGCCTGGAAAATGGATTCTTCTTTGGAGCAGTATTTTGAAATTTGGAAGCAGAAAAGGCAGAACTGAGTGCCGAAACAAAGCAGAATAGGCTTTACTCACAAGACATCATTATTTCAAGTTATACTTTTTTGTACTAGGACATCCCATTTCGACGGTATCTCGAGGCCCGCGAACTAGAGCGTTGCCATTTATTTTACAAACCTATTGTTGGCTCCCCTGACCACTCGGTGATAAATTACAATCAGGCCTCCTTTGCTGCTGTTGGGAGAGTTGGGTAAGCCTTGCCTGCTGAAAAAGCCTAATTTAAGCAATTTGTTCCGCCTGGAAGAGTACTAAATCTTCCCATACTGTAATTTTCACATGAATGGCCGCTTCTCCTAGCTTCAGTCTGGGGTGTAATATACCCGAAACGAATCCGAACTTTTAAGCTTCCAATCGCAAGGTGATCATGATGCAAAATTCTCATCAGTTGCTCCGCTACTCATTGTTGTTTTCAGCTTGTTCTCTATTTATACAAGCTCATTGTGGATACACTAATAACTTCTGTGAACTCTTACATTCACAAGACCACACAATCATCATCAAATATAACAGATCACAATGGACTTTCGTTTGATGAATTTTGGGGTCATAAAGGTAATTCAATATTTGTAACTGCCGGAAAGTTCTTTTGAAAAGCTTACTGACCGCATTCTGTTGGAAATTTGATTTTCATGATTGTCAATAATCAATTGTGCCTTTGCTCAGCTGTGCACCACCGGCAGTCTTTGTTCGGCTGTTTATTAAATTCGAATTTGTATCCATGAAGTCCATTTCTGCCTCATTATACGAATAAACGTATGTCGTATATGGATTCACATTAATCCCAATCACGCCTCATGCACGCCTATAGCCCTCACATAATTAACTTGTTCATTAAAGCTCATTACTCCATGTCCTCATGCATCTTACATATGACATCCTCCGTGCGCATGTACAGCTTGAGCCTCACGCACGACCAGCCTTCGTCAATGTGACCCTGTGAAGGCAATATGGACAGTCTGACAGATGAGCATGGACACAATTCCATTTCTGTGCTATTATACAGCAGGAGTTGTATTATTATCTTGAAAAAAAAGTAGCAGACTTTGTGGTATTGTATGCTGACCTTCTCACATTCTCTGCCTTTCGCAATATCTTCCAAGTTATCATCATCATTGACGTCTTCCGATGTGTGACATAGAGATTCAAGGAGTGTGAAATAATATGTTGCTAACATTTCGCAGTCAGTGCTACATGACAATAGCATTAGAACGGACTGTTTCATCCAGAACACGGGCAGATGGAAACCATTTTCACGCTTCTCTGAGCTCATGGTTGAGATGGGAGAAAGAAAAAAAATGCTGGAAATGCAACTGTTGGCAATGGATATTCTCACTTTATGTATAATAATACTAACCTTGCATAACACACCACCGGTTTACCTTTTCCTACAGACGAGCATTCAAGCGTCACATGTGGATGTGAGTCTCTAGAGAGGCTGATAATGCTATGAAAATTTTATTCATACGACTTGAATACTCTTCCTCCACTCTTTTCTTTCCATTCTCCCCTTTCGTCTTGCTTGCTCTGGCTTTTTTTTCAACTGAATTTTTTCAGCCTTGCTCTTGAGTGTTTGAGCGAGGTCTACATATTTAGATGGAGTTGCCAATTTCATGTTGGAGACCGGTATGAATTAACCAGTATCTCCTGCTAGTTCCGTTCCGAGTAATCTCCTCGTTTTTCACGCACACACTCACCAATTTATAGTAATTCTTGCAAACAGTATACAGATTTCAGTAGAAATTTGAACCACTAGGGACCCAGCTTGTGGACATGAGTTTATGCTTTATCTTATGAAACACTTGCAAATGTAACCTGGATTCAGAGAGTAACTCATAGAGAAATAAAAGTATGTAGTAGATGCATGGAGAGATTTTCATTCACCATCTTAATTAGTATGTAAAAGCAGGGGCGTTACGTAGGGGCTTCTTCGTGGATGGATTGAGCAGAGTATAGCGAGAGAGAAAGTATGGTTTATTAATGACCATCCAACACGCCCTTTTAGCAGACCATCTCCTAAATTTTAATCCTGACTGTTGCCATGTAGATCTGAGCTCTTGACGAAGGTCGTAGAAATAGCGGAGACTAGATAAATTTTTTAATAACTTGCTCACTTTCAAGGGTATGTTTGCACGGGATTTATTAACTTGTCAATATATGCTCAGAGGGAAGTAAGTTGACGGTGTGTGCGTTACTCGTCTGAAAAGGCGAATTGAATGATTGATGATGATGATGATGATGCGAATCTGTGGACTCAAGTTTTTCCCTGATAGCCTCACGAGTACTAAGCGCATGACACGAACAAAACCTGTCAAAGGAACGCAGGGTAGACAAAACACACACACACACAAATTTTACCTTTTTTTTGCAAAAACTTCCTTCGAAATTAACTCATCTAATCACGACCTTCTCCAAGCTGACTTTCTCAAGCGGGTGTATGGCTTTCAAAGGATACACTTGGCATCGGAGCGACAATCGAGGCTGTCATTGACAAGCTCTGCAGTCTTTCTCGTGTCGCAATTTACACATCAGCGTCAGTCCGCGTGTCTCTTATTCTGCTTCAATAGTCAGTCTCTCTCAGATAAATAGAGCATTTAAATTGAAAACCAACGAGACAATCGTCAGCACCAACTCATTCAATGCGGCAAATCATTAATTTCTTCATTATAAATCGATACAGTCAAAGAGAATGTGTGGATGCTCGTGACTATGAGTGCCCATGCTGACATTGAATCCGCACTGAAACAATATTTGTGCAAGTCTATATATGTCTGCATTACTGTGGGACTTTCAGTATGGGCGCTTCATCTTACTTAAGAAGGAAATCGATGCAAATGCCATAAGTAATATTACTGTACAGGAGCGATGGGATAGAAACTGGTGCAGTGTGGACGGAAACCACCAATAAAAGACGAGCTAATAAATTGAATGAGATGTGGAAACGTTGAAATGCTCTTCAATTCAAATTTTATGGTGCCATTATGTTTGAATTATTATTATTATGGAGCCTAACGTATTGTCTCGGCTTCATTTCAACTCTCTGTACCCCCTTTCACTATGGGACTTGGTGACAGGAGGAAATTAATGTGTACTTGAATAAAGTGTGGATTTCAGGTATACAACCCTTATACTCTCACAGACAAATGAAGAATAAACCTGTAAAGCATCCCGCATTAAAAGGATGTCCTCAAGTGTCAAGCACACATCGCAACAAGATATCCGTGGGGCAACGTCGGAGGGTTTGTAGGGTCACGTGATAACGTAGAAAACTCATAGTTGTGATGCTGCATTTGGAGCGTGGGCTGCCACTTAGTATGTATGCCGCATGCTGTTACAAAACAAGTGCTTTGCATTCCATTTAAACATCCAACTTGTGCTTTTCACCAGATGTGAACTACAGCACCACATTCACACATGATTTCTTAAGCCAACATAACGCCAATAGCTACCTCTTTTCTCTCACACTCTCTCCTTCCAGTTTTGAACAAGTCAGATCCTTGAACCTTATTGGCCAAGAAGTTCAGCCAACTTTCTTCTGTGAGCAACTGAATTGAAGAGGACTTTGCTCCCTTTCCATCTACGTTTGTTTTGACAGCTCCCATCAATATGCACCGGTCATGTCTACCTTCATCGATTCCTTCATAATCGCTCCACTCCATAGATGTGAACTACAGCACCACATTCACACATGATTTCATAAGCTAACATAATCACTCCACTCATTAGCTCAATCATAACCAAGCACGGGCTGTTTTTCCATTCGACTCCACATCCATCCAGTTCCTACCGTCTCGGGTAATTCAATTCTCAAACTCTTGCGAGGCCCTCATGGTAAAAATGAGCTTTTTATTCATCCTCCCATTCTCCTCCACCCTTCTCTCACATCCAGTCTAGTTTCCTTGCTTTTGTTTCCTGCACAGGAATCGATTACACATCTATAATTCAACTGCTCGCTCAATATCACACAGCTATATACGTACATGAGTCCACACTGTATGTGTTTTCAACCGTACCCACAGCTCTCCAAATCAAAAACAATCACTCCTCCTCTTCCTCCAATGCCATTGGATTAGTTTTGTTGTTTCAAAGCAAATACTATCTTGTGGACACAGACAGACAGACAGTTGCATTAGTCAACAAAATATTTTGTATCTTCCACTGAGAAGGAACAAAAAGCAATCCCGCATGTGGGTGAATTTAGGTTGGCAATGACGTCAGAATAGTCATAATAGGGCTAGAAAAATGTAGCAGACCTATAGTGTATCTTGTATAGTGGGATGATTATTTGAAGGGATTGATCCAGAAAATTCTTACCAAGCTGGTTGCACAAGCAAGATGAGAATTAGACTTTGTGGGCGGCTTAGAAAAAATTCGATAGAATCCGAGGGTATAAAATTAGGGAAATATGATCCTCATCCTGCCGTGCCTCTTCATTATTCTTACGTACTGAATGTGACCTACTCTACGGCCAAAGGAGATGATAGGCACTGGCTGGAGAAAAATTCCAATAAACATAAGCTTCTCTCGCCGTGCTCAATATACTAAAATTAGCATTATAAAAGGAAGTTTTAATGCCTGCAGCATAGAATTGGCGAAACAAAAACAGGTATCATCGTCATTCAACCTTGATTCGCTTTGTGTCTACGTACTCAGTGAACCCTCATGCTGTTTTTCTCCTTCATTACCTGCCCTCTGAGGAATCGACTACTCCACGTGCTTTCTACGTGTGATTGGTGGTGGGCACGTGAGAAGAAGTGCAACACTCTAGTCTAGCTTTCACTACTAGTCAGCACATATGACCTTCTTCAATTACAAAGTCAAGAAAATGTGTGGTAATTGGCCAGAGAAATTTGTCTCAAGTAGAACGTGGCCAAGTCTACGTGGAGGTAGAACTGAAACATTTCTAGAGGGGTGAAAGTTAAAGTCTATATACAGCTCTTATTTTAGAATTTGACATTAAAAATGAACTTGAATTTTTCAGTTCCTTTCTCTCGCCCCCTTAAATTCTTCCTCTTCCTACCCACAGAGGGTAGAGAGCGGAAGAATTTTAAGAATTCATCAACATTGTCTTATTTTTTTCTCATAAGTTCCATATGCCAAGTGCTTCGTTAAAAATGAAAGCTTCACTTCCCTTTTACTTGGTCGGTCGCAGAAAAAAGAGTCGCTGTTTGAATTCATTTTGAGTTGCCACTATATACATTGCATGATCTGGAGGAATGTTTGATTCATCTATGTAGCCATTTGTAATGTTCAAAGGTAGTCACATAAATTAAAATTAGTTCCTGGATGGCATAAACGAAGACTAAAATGGGAGTTACATATTCCATCAGAATCCTTATACATTCCATCGGGGCGGCCGTCTGAATAGAAACACCAAATCTTTCATCTAATTTTCGCCTAGCAAAATCTTCGGGTCTTGCCATCTATTGAAGAGTCTGAAATTGGGCATAGCGACGGATAAAAGGAATTTAATTTTTCCTATTCCCATTAACCCGCGACCTTCGCCGACGGTTTTCTCATATTCTGTCCCAAGGGGAAAATTAAGCCAATGTAGTAGCGCACTACTGGCTCAAGTGACTACAAGCGGTATTCCCGGCTGATGACAATGAAGAAGAAGATGAAGAGTGCCGCGGAAACCGCACTTGAGCACGTTTAAAGTTTTGTCAAAAGAAGATGAGAGTCGGGTAGTGAAAAGGAATATACAGAGGCTTCTGTGGAACTACATAGTGAGTGTGTGTGCCGCTTGAGAACAGTTTTGTGCGTCTGTAGCTGGAGAGCAGGCTCATGTGTGTCTACCTTCATGAATCTAAAGCAGCGTTTTTACTTGAAAAAAATAAGCCCCGTTCTTTAATGGAAACTTGACTCTTTTTACGTTCTTCGGATAACATTCTTTTTCCATGTCTCTCTCCTCCTTTGCCACAACCGACGCCTGAATTTCTCTTGTTCGCTGTAGACAAGCCTGAATTTCTCTTGTTCGCTGTAGACAAAACAGTTTATTATGATAATATTTCAGTGACATTTGAAGCTTGACGTCAGTGGAACATGAAGCAAAGGACGTGTGTGAATGTCGGTCTATAAACGGGGCTGATGGTGATGCAAGGCTTTAGAAAAGGAAATGGCAGGTTCGGTGGATTTCTATTCACTTTCCCCTTTTCTCTCCTTCTACCATAGCATGATTGAATAAGCTTTGGTAGCGTTCGACCTGACTTTACCTCCTAGGGTCGCCCAGAATAAATCAAAGGAGCAAATAGCTATTGCATTTTATCAAGTTTTTTTTCAGTCGCACTCTCCACCGTACTTTGTGTGCTGCTGGAGGCGATAAGTCTCCCAAAGCTTCCCCTACTGACCTAGTGTGAGTTGTGGCATTGACTACTATAACGTCGTTCGACTTGAAATCTTTTCAATGTCAATGTTGCCTACTGTGCCTCACCCTGCTGGTGTGGACCTCTGGCAGTTCAATTCCATTTCACTATACGGATCAAAAGGGAAGTAAATGAGTTCTAATATATCGAAACCTTTTACCTGTTTGATAAAGAGCGCAGGGCTGGGCGTCTATTGAATACCCAGAAGACCAAGGAATTGATCAGTGTCCCGAAGACGCACAACATAATGAGGAATATCATTTGAATAATGATAACAGCCGTGTGCTTTGGATCCATCAGCATTTTGTCACTATCTGAAATGATTCAAAGAAAAGGTGCTTTTAGCATAGATATTATGAGACATTATTAGTAATGGAAAATTCACTTGGAAATTCAGAACGAAAAACCTATGGAAGGACAGTGTATGCTTGAATAAGCTTCAAGTATAAAAGCCTTTGATGATTCAGCAGTCCCTTACGAAGTTCCCTTCCGTTCCACTCTCGTCAAATTAGATAGCTCCTTGAGCACACGTCAAGGTCTGGGTTAGGATTACTCTCTCTCTCTTACTCTCTGTTCAATTTGAAAGTCAACGTTACACACATGCGAGCTATGATGAGTCCTTAGGCTTCGTTTAGTCAAGTTGAATTTGGAGTTAGTAGCAGTGGTCTACGCAAAAAGGTCGTGGTATTGAATACATATAAATCTATTACTCAATCCTTTCACTGTGTATTGGCTCGTTCGAATAAATTCTATGTACTCGATTTTATTTATACCTTAATCTATCATAATGTACACAGAGAGAATGGAGTTGTTTCGTCAATAGGAAAGTCGTATTGTCAATACATTGAAATCACATGGTTCAATACATAGAGAGTTGTGAATCTAGCACAAAGAAAGTCAACTTTAATACGTGGGGGGTCGTCGCAGCTTGAAAATACAACAAGCCCCTGGTTATATCAAAAGTACCATTTGCATCATAGACCTTCAAATTCCCTTAGGACTTAGGCGTTTGGGAAAACACGAATGCGAGAATACCTAGGGGTCATTCTTGCGATTTTCCAAGAGGAAGAGCTGACATTGAATTCACTATAGTGTATATGATAGCTTGCCAATTTGTCCTTTCCGTCAAATCTGAATGAAAAAACGACACACGTGGACTTTTTATGTAATGTTGTTCAATAAATGGCCGTGATGAATGCTTTCCAGACATCCCAGCCATTGTATCCGAACGTTGAATGCAGTGAGTAGTGGTTAAAAGGACCCATCAGGTCCATTTATTCCTCGATTATTCTTTTTCTCTCCCTCCGTCTCTGGATTTTCCGCATGAAATTTTAGGACTGCAGTTGGATTTGGACGTACATTTACAGGCAAAATAACAATAGCCGGCGAGTTACTACATTGTACTTTAAAGCTATAGCTTACAGCCGCATCTAATCCACGTGAAGGTATTTATATGGACAGTGAATGCAAAGAAAACTTTTACTCTCCCACAATCTAATGGCCGTATAACATTTAGATGGATAAAGTTCTATTTCGTCCATTTGCTTGAAGGAAAACATGGGAGGCTTACGGGGAAACACCCGACCTTATGTTTCTCTCGTTGAGTTCATTTATCCTGGCCCGATTTCCCCATTGGGGTAAATGCAAGAGGAACAAGTTGGGCGTGTATAAACAACTTGTGGATATTTGGAAAACAATTTGTTCCAATTCCTTTTAAGTGATGCGCCATGTGTAAACTAGGCTAATAGGCTTAAGTAGCTCAGGCAGAGAGGTCCGTGATGTGAATACTAACGATTGTTTCGCCTAGCTCATCATACTGAAAACTACCGTACGAGTCAGATACGTCTTGCCTCAGAGGAAGTGAGATTTCTAGTTTATTTGGGATAAATTATAGGAGAAACCGTAGGAGAAAGTGGGATCATTTGGGAGTTTAGTTTCAATTTTTCTCCTTCCCATTCGTTTGAGTGTGGGAAATAGGGATGATTTAGCTTTTGATCACATGTTTGTACATCTATGAGGCCGAGGCAAGGGGAAAATTATTGCTACTCATGCGTGACCTTGAGTAGAATTATGATGAGTTTGCAGTCAGCAGTGAATTTGGTGGGTTTGCTGTCTATATACCACACCCTCAGAATGTGGACAATGGGACTGGATGGGAAAAGGCATATGACAAGCTGGAAATAATGGCCAGCGGTATCTTTTCTCATCCCTTCATCACTCAAATCAACTCAAGCCACATCACAGCTCTTCTCACACGACTCCACAAGACAATACACACATACTGATAAATTGCATCGTCCCACCAGCTGTCCAGACACTACGGGCAGTAATAGACTATCACTAATAACCTCATGTCACTCCGGGCCAACTCGATCATCCAATAAGCCTTCCTTTGAACTCCGAGCCAATGTGCACCATTTGCAACCCTTACGTAAGGTATGTACTAATTGAAAAGATATTACGTCTTTTTCCAATACCAACCAGTGAGGTGAAAAGTTTCATCTGGTCCAATAATCCCAATCTGATGGAAACTTTTCCTTGAACTTGAAACAAGGGATTTCGTACATTCATTTTCAAGTGGGAAACAATAAAAAGCGGAGGTAATCACCTAACTTTTCTAACCTTGTTTGTTTGGGGCATAAGACTCTTTTGAAACATTAACAACTTTCTAGCCCTTACTCAACCCTGAAAAACTGATGTGATTTGGTCTCAATTTTGTTACTTTAACTTTTCTACCTTCGAGCTCATTAGCATCTAATAAGTGTTTCGAGGATGGGATGAGATATGATGTGTGGAATATAAAGGTAAATCTCTTACACGTTAATTCCAATCCCCAATTAAATTAATCAAGTCGTAAGCCATGGGATATACCATACAGCTCCGGACTGTCACAATGGATAAGTGGCACCTCAAACAACACGGTTGTGCAGCGGAGTGCTTAATTAGCAAATCCATATGAGACAATAGAATGATCCCTTCAGGTAGCTCCAATTACACAACTTTGCTTCAGCTATAGGTACGCCGTATAAAGTCATCATCTCGCTTCAATAATACAAGGGATCCATTGTCACTACTAAAAGTAGCCCACTTCCGCTCAACTTCGCTCAATGCGAAAGACATGAAAACTAAAATTAGCTCCTTGTTTTGAATGCATAACTCCCCCTTCATCGATCCCATCCATTCATCCAACATACCGCCTTGATATTCATACAAACTCTTCTGCATTTTCCTTCTCTCTAAGCATTATGGTAATGACATAAGGAAAATGAAGGATTCGACTGGGTGAAGTATTGAATAAATATTATGAGAGTCAACTTGCGTAGTCTTATGCTGCGAGTCATATGATTATAATTTCAAGCTCACTATCTGAATATCAGCCTTCCCTGCGTGGAATGAATTTGATGATGTAGCAAAAAAAATAGACATGAGACAGAAGGAGGATCAGTGAGACAAGAGAGCTATTGAATTTCTCTCTACCGCATCATCCTCCTCGTCCTACCGCACTATCTATCTCCTTCCGCAGTGTCCTGCAGATGCAGCAGCTACCATGGACTTTGAATGGCTTAATAAGTCACGCTAATAGCACTCAGAAAATATCTTGCCTCATCCCATTGTACTCGGTAAAGGTCACGGGCACCTTGTAATGAAGAATTTCCAGACCTTCTATCTCTGCATCTGACTAAGAGAAAGGAGGGAAATAGCACTGTTCAAGTAGACCGATAAGAGCTAAGTGGCGTTGGTAAAAATTAAGTACGACGGTCTAACGGTGGCTATCTGAATAGCAACTTTGGTCATGACGGGTATCCCGTCCCGTGCTGCACTACACTATGCATTTATAGTGCAGAATGCATTTTTTATGCAAATTTCCGTAGTTCGCATGTCTTAAATAGTCCCACTCCCTTGCCAAGTCCTTTACAACTCTTCCATTTGTTGTTTATTCAAATCTATATGCAAAAGCCACTCACCATACATGAAAATTTCCATGTCAACGAAACGGAAAAGGCCTACAGCTCTGGTCACCTGCCAAACGAGATGTCTTGTTCGAGATGTAATCATATAAGATCATGTGACATCCAATCCCTTTGACACCATCTGTCAGGCTGCAGTTTGGCAAGTTTGCCAATAAAGAGGCGTGGAGCATGCTCTTCATGTCCATGACTTTCTCAATATATGAACAAGGAAGAGGAAGTTGGAGGATGTCAATATATGAGTTCTGCTCCTTGTGTATTTGGGCCGTGGGGAAGGACGGTTTGGAAGAAATCATATTTTTTCTCCTATTTTGGTCCTATTGTATTGCTAAGCTTGGACCCAAGGGAGCTGAATTAAGGTTCTTGACCTGAGTCGTCATACTTCCTCCGAATTAAGCTTGGGAGCATTTGTGCACAAGATATTATTTTGGGGAAAGGAGATTTTATTTCAAAATGATTCAAGAGGAAACTTTTGATACTAATAATAATAATAATAAAGATGGGGTTGTTGCTAAAGCGGACACCATAGGCAGTAATTAGGATATTTGTGAGCACATATATCTTCTATCGCTCATTAGCGTTTGAATTAATTGCTGTAGGAAAAGAAATTACTGAAAATATATTTCCCCTTGGATTTCGTACTATTCGTATAATCCTTCCAGCCCACACAACTGACCTTGTTCGTCCTTCAGTCTATTTTCAATTATTACTTGTAAAAGATATACATACACAGGGACACATGGCGAATAGTGCTGTGTCAAGCACCTGTGTGACATAAGGAAATACTGTTCGCTGAGAAATTTCATTGTATGCAATAACGCCTGCTTTTTGTTTAGTGATAAATTTTTCGAGACGGAATTGTAGCAAGAATTATTGTGTCCTATTATTATTCGCTTAT
>JAQIWI010002398.1:0-12552 GCA_034698825.1 Deuterosminthurus bicinctus | reverse complement strand
TGAGGTTTGACCGTAGCTCCAACACTTTCCATAAATCCAAGTCCACTTTTAATGAATCCAAAGTGACACCAACATACAAAGCTAATCATGATTAATGGCTCTGGGATAATGAGCACAAGTTGGACGAATCCGACAGCGATTGGCCAGATGTAAATGATGTAGGCGATAACGAGGGCAAATACTGCCGGATACATAGCAGAGGGCAACAACATGGTGTATATTTTCCAAGTTCGTGTATCCACAATGTCCTTCCGCATCTGTTAATATCACAAACTCGCGCACACTTCCATGTTTACTATGCCACATCCGGCCAGCGAATGAAATTTTGAATTGTACTGAAAATTCCAGCCAACGATGCAGCAATCACGCTATAATCTAGTGTCATTGCTGAAATTGCACTTTTGCTCACTTTGCTGAGCGTCAGCCAAAAGGCCATAATGACGTGTACCACTTGAGCCATCAGCAACAGCAACCATAAGTCTAACCGTTTCTTTCCTGGAGATTTCATTTCACATCCGTGGATTTCAAGCGGAATGATACTGAAGTATGACAGCTTTTCGAAGCACAAAATGTTCAGTCGGTATTCTTTTTCAGTTGTTGTACTTTAATTTATTTATCTTGGCAGGCAGGTAAAAAGCTATCCAACGGCCATCATGTCCATGCATTAAAAAGATGACCTCAAGAGGGAACCAAACATTTCAAAAAGCACAGGCCCGATATAAGCGTCCCAAGTCTGAAAAAGGCTTTAGCCAGTTAACTTTTCAATGTTCAGTCGAAGCACGCCGCAAGCCCGGACTGCTTATCATCACATTTCCAAATTTCAAAGGCTATGACATAAAAATATGACAATTAACATCTCTAACTTACTTTGTTATATTACTTTACATAAAATTTCATTTTATTTTAGTTAGTCAAATACATAACCAAAGCACTTGAGGTCAACTTAGTTATATTTACATGTTTTCTTCTTCATTTCCAATCAAAGTCGACCCAGATCTCCTATGAATCACAGAATCCTTACAGCCAACAATAACCTGAAGCCTTTTAAACTGATAGTACAGATAGGCTTGCCCCCTAATAGGATCATTCCAATTAAAATCAGTGCCAAAGTAAAAACATCCCAACCCTTCTCGCTCATATCCGCCGCACCGACTCTTTTGCTCGCTTCAGAGTGCTCAATCTCATCCGACGATGGTACTGACAAGATCCGGTCGAGGTCAAAATGACTCGAAATTTGGGTCATTTCATCATTAGAATCCGCATTTTTAAGAAAATGCCACGGCAGGAGCATTTTTGTTACATTTAGCATGGAGTCGTTTGAACACGCAACAGATGGCGCTTAAAACGTCCGAACCGACAAAGTTCCAGGGTTGGTGATCTTTAGTGCACAGTTGCATCCAAGCTCAACTTCATAAGTGCGGTGCTTGAAAGCCAGGCCAACTCATACGGTACCTTAGTCGGTGCTGCAGGAAACTTGGGCCTGTAGTAGTAGGTCCTTTTCAAAGAAGACGCAATCTTGTCCTGGTGGACCCTCATGATGGCCAGTCGGAATGTTTCATTCAAACTGACAATGTTGGAGAACACCTTCAAAGTTGTGGGCCGGTAGCATTGACACACACAGGTTGATTCTCCCAATATTTCCAACAAGCCAGAGGTCGGCACTTTGACATGAACTTTCAAAGGCCAACTGACTTATTTTATTATAAATATAGCGATCTGCAACATTTTTCATTTGGCAAGTGGATTTGTCGTCAAAGTTGAATAGGACTACATGGATTTCGTAAAGCTCCAGCTCGTCTCGGTCGATTTGAATTGCTAGGAGGAGTCTGACCACAAGGTCAGTTTCAGTGTGAGTACAATCGACAAGGGGGCGACTAAAGTACAAGGAAATTGAAGCTCCAGTTGGTATGGCCAGGCTTGAATTCCTCATTTCACCTTCAACGGCCTGGAGGACAAATTTTAGTTTCCTTTCAGTCACAGCAGAAGGTGGAAGTAAGTTCGCTAAGCAGTGGGAGGCTGCCACATTCCAGCGGTTCCTCTCGGCTCGGCATAAAAACCTCCCAGGACGGCGGCTTGAACAGCAGTTCGAGAATTTGACAGCACAGCAGATGCGGATGGTCATGTTTGCACTCAGTGCAGTCAATGCCCGGTAAAATGACTCATAAAAGCTTTTTTACGTCCTTGAAAATGATTAGCGCAAATTGTAAACATAATCCATGATGTTTATCTTCACGCAGGCTCCTTGATTGTTGCAATTTTTACTGCGTCTTCGTATCTGGGCACAATGTGCCCAGATACGTATAGACAATGTCTATACTTCGGTAGACTATGGGAAAGTGAGCTTGAATCTTGTGGCAAAATGTGGAGCCCTGAATGACCTTTTCAAAATGACCTCAATGTGGCACATTCTCGTCACTCATCCCCGGCCGAATTGTCTTAAAGTCACCGTGCAAATTAGACACTGCTGCATTCAGATGAAAGACAAAGGGCCAGGAGAAGGAATATGGGTAATTTTTTCATGAGGTGCCAATTTTTGAATATCATATCCGTCTAGCTGTCATGATGAAGGCAGTAGTAACTTTGTGTTACAAGAGGGACGCCTTTCTGGACTCGGTCATTGTCCCACAGGTTTCCCAGTGGTTCTAATATTTCGGGCTCGGATTACAAGATTTTTTTTTGGAACCAGAAATGGATTTGCTTAGCAGGAGACACCTGAGCGGCGGGTGCAGCTTTTTTGGCTAATTGCTGCTGCAAGAACTAAATTGAATACTTGACTTTTTCCTAATTTCAATCAATAATTAATCTGTGATTTCTTGTTAAGTTTAATTAAAAATTATTTGATTTTTTTTACATAGGATTAAAATGTTATTATAAATAAATTAAAAATTGATTAAAATTTGAAATGGGTAAGGCCCGTTGAATAAATAATAATAATAATAATTAAAAAAACAAGAGAAAGTCAAAATAATTATTCATGTATTTTTTATTCAAATGAATATCAATTCAGTGGCAAATCAAATTAAATTCTATGTATTAAATTAAAACTTTTAACTGTGAAAAATAACAAATACCTTCGATTTTATTTGAATTTTTCTCATTGGCCCAAACGGGCAAGCCAGCATGGAAAGCTCAATTCAAAAGTTAAAGGAAACAACAGCAGGGAAAATTGATTGAGCAAAATCTCTCAAATCAATCAAACATTTCCCTTGAAATTCCCAAAAATAAAACACAAAATCAACAATCAGGAGGTTGGCTTGTAAAAGTGAGCCATCTTGAATTTGACAAAAGGACTGTGATTTGGTGTGTAAATCAAAGTACCAATAATCAAAATGACTTTTAAAGTGCTCAATAAGGCGCCCCTAGTGTCCACAAAGAGGTAGTACTTGATTATGGCACTGATGAACAGAGCATCTCGATGCTTCGGGCAGACTTTGATTGCAGTTTCCAAAATCATTGAAGCTAGTCGGACGCATACTGGAGGGAGCATTTCTTGGCCGACGGGCTACAATTAAGCAACTTTTAATTTAATTTTAAACTTAAATTTCTAAAGTTAAACGTTTTAAAATGACCTCTTGCGGTGCAATATTCTCGCACTATGATGATGACCAAGTCTGGATTATTGATTACATTCATACAAGAAACATTGAAGGCGAAGCCTCTCATTTGACGAAAGTGAGCATCCACAGCTTCAATCAAGTAGCCAACGATCAAGGTTGTATCTTCTTTTTGGCCATAACGGCAGTAAGATAATATAAGTCAGAGGGCGTGTCAATTGTTGTGGCCAGCTCTCTCAAGAACTCTAGCTGCTGCGCAGCCAGTTCAATGTTCCCATCAGCCAGCTGGAATGAGATGAGACCGTACAGAGCCGACATAGATGTATTGTCCATATTGGTGGCAGCTCTAAATTCTCCGTATGCGTCCTTCGTCCTTGTCCTTCCCCATCCAAAGTAAAATTCTGCCCACGTCCGCCACATACTCCGCATAATCAACTTCCAGTTCGGTGGCAAATCGAGCGAATTTCATCGTTTGTTGTAGCACTTATTCATCGTAGCTTGCTAGCTGAGAGAACATGCGAGCATTTTCCACAAAGTACGTTTCAAATACACTTGCTTATTTTTGTTTAATTTTAAAGAATTAAATTTAAAATAAAAATTGTTTTAGTGGAGCGTTTGACTTAAGAACAATTTCAAAGTAATCACTGGGCTCCTTTTGACTTCTTTCCTTCGGTGGCAACTTCATTTCTACCCAAGGTCGAAGGCAAAGTGCATCATCATGTTGACTCGAGTACTTGATCGCCCGTTCCAAATATTCTTGGGCTCGGTCGTATTTCCACACAAAGAAGGAGTGAAGGCCGGCATAGTACAGAACCTAAAAGTTGTACAAAATTTCATTTTAAAATTCGAATTAGAATCAAAATTCAAGTCTAAAATTACATCAGGCGGTGCAGCCTTTTTAGCCTCTGGAATTTTGGCCTCCAAAGAAGCAACTTCCTATCGGTCTACTTTAACAAAAGTTCGATGAGCGTCTAGTGAAGCCAGGCAGCAGTCGAGAGAAACTTGACCTTCGTTCTGAAATTTATCAATCATTATGAAACCATTCTCTTTGACCGGCATGAAAACCAACTAAATATAAGGCATCGTTGAGTACGTTAAAATGTGTTAGATATTTGCACCTGGCGCGATCGGTTCGTTACTGAAGAATAAAGGGGGGAGAAGACAGGCGGACATAATATAGTAGCTGAGAGGAAAAACAAGTAGGATGGGGAGGTTCCTGCAAACTTGCATGTATGTGTACAATTTTTCTCCTTGCTATATAAATGGTCTAAAGGAGATTACACTGCCATTTATCGTGCTCCACAGGAGGAGCAGGAGGAATTGATACAGAAAGAGAGTGAGATTCGGATTTCCTCCTTCACCACCACCCAATTATTAGTGGGGCGATTGGGTGACTTAAGAACAGATTAAAGCTTTTCAAATGTACACAGTTGATTCAGCAAAGTAAAATGCTGAACGCTCAATTAATTTTCAAAAACAAACTCTTAAACATATTCGATTGAGCGGCCTGCAGTTGTAACATCATGCTCTTCATCCAGCCGCATTGATCCATTCTGAATTGATTTTGTATTTAAAGCTCTTAGGAGAATTTGGTGGCCCTTAAAAGGGCCGTTGGTTTAAGTTTCAAAAGTTCCCATTGGTCCATAGGTGTGTCCAAGCAAGAGTCAAGCTGTAATAATATCCATTCTTTGTATCTTCACTACTGGGACGAAGTGACCAATTGAATGGTTGAGAAATTCAGCACGAGGCAATGTAGTTTTGCAGCGAAGACATTCATATTCGCCCAAGTGATGCAGAACGGAAGGGAATGGGATATTTTTATGATGCCCGGAAATATGTAGCTTCACATTACTTTTCCTACAACTTGTGTACACACAATGCCCGCACTCAAACGGCTGTTCCTTCGTGTGAACTGGAATGTGCTTCTGCAGGTGGTTGTTCGAAAGGAAATCTCTCTTGCATAAAGGACACTGGACTTGGTTCATTGTCAAGTGGTGTTGGGAGGAGTGTTCGTTCAGACTTTGTTTGTGATTGGTTTTGTAGTCACATTCTGGGCAAGCGAACCTTTTGGACACCATGTGACGATTCCTCAAGTGACGGTTCATCTGTTGCCTTATTTTTGCACGATAATTGCATCCTTCATTCGGACAAGCAAGTGGGCGATCATCACTGTGCACTCTCTTATGCTCATATACATTTTGCCTTGTTTTGCCGGAGTAATCACAACCTGGGAACGTGCACTTCACTGACTTCTTCGTGCTATGTTTATAAGTTACGTGATTTTTCAGAGTAGTAGTTAATCTGAAGGTCATATTACAACCAGGTACGGTACATTTGTATGGTCGCTCATTCGTATGTAACCAGGTGTGTGTGACGAGTTTGCTCTCCTTGTCAGTTCGAAACCCACAGAAATTGCACTTAAAATGTTTCTTTATACTTGAACCTCTACGCCTATCCATTATTAGCACTGAGATTGCCACTTAATATTATTAAAAATGTGTGGATTTCATAAAGCGAACTCACACACTCAAAAGTGACAAGAAAATAGAGGGTATTACATAGAGCAGGAAGAGAAGGATTGTTACAGAAACAGATTTGTCTGCTGTTGGCACAACACTGCACACTCTTCAGCATACAGTTCCATTCTCAAATTAGAAATATCAGCTGCTGTGGCATTCAAATGCCCTTCATTTGAAACATTTGTGGCATTCAAATGACCTTCATTTAAAACATTCCTGGCATTCAAATTAGACTTCCTCATGGGTAACAAATTTTGGGACCCAGACCCGGGTGGGTTTTGTTCTGTAATTTAGACCCGGACCCAAAAAATACCTGCTAACTGCTAAATGGGACCCAATTCTGAAACCCAAAATACACCCGGGTCCGCAACCTCCAAGACCCGGGTAACGACCCGTTCAACCCACTTATAGTATGTAAAATAGTGTCGAGAACAAGAAATTGGGATTTCCGCGGGGCGTGCAAAATTACACGACCCATTGATTAATAGGTCTCCCAGCTTTCTCACAGTCTACAAGTCGAAGCCCTGAGTTTATGGCAGCCGTTAAATGGTTGGAAGTACTGACCAAAACAAGTATTTTGATGGGGTCAGATGGCCCAGAAGGTCACCCATTAAATACATACGGCTAGGTCAATTTTGAAATTTTGGGTTCACTTTTTTACGGGAAGGAGTGAGATACTGAGGTCGGGGTCTTTCTTGAAATTTTGGGACCCAAAGCCGGACCCAGACCCATTGACCCGAAAGACCCGAGTACTCATAAGGAAGTCTAATAAAAATGACCTTCGTTTAAAGTATTTCTGGCATTCAAATGATAAACTTTATTTAAAACATTTCCTGTCCTTAATCTAACTTTAGCTGGGGAAATCCACTCTAAATATTTATCTCTTTCCCTTCATTATTTACTCATCCGTCACACTACTGTAACCTGTAACTCTTAAAGGATTGTTCAAGGGAATGCACACAGTTCCGCATTACCATTTTTGTAATGTCAAAATGTCACACATTCCACTAGCCAAATCGAAGGCGACCCAAATTTTGCTTTTCTACCATCGAATCAGCTTTTTGACTCACCTGAAATTCACAGCTGCGTTGTAATTGTCAGTTTTTGACTTTGGAGTAAGTTCAAATCGAAGGGGGGTGGATTTTACGGCCCAATGAAAATTACAAAAAAATAGTACCGCATTCTAAAGACCCATAATTGTTAAGAATATCTGCCTACCCACCCTTACCAAAACTCCATGGGTTCCGCCGCAATTGGCCTTGAAAGTTGGCGTTTTGATGCTACTTCCACAGATTCCCCCACCGGTCCAGAGCGTCCTCCAGTCTTTTTGTCAATTTAAGGCAGCTCTTTTGGTGGTAGGGAACGGGGCTAGGTGCGCCTGAATACACCACAAGTGTTCCAGGGTCTGAAAATAGCCAATTTCGATAGTTTTTACAGTGATTATTTGACTTTTTTGGCAGTAATGTTTTCAAAATTTTGATTTCGCTCTCGAGGTCAATTATTAGGCATTCAGGCACACTCTCTGAACAGTCGGCTTTCGAACAGTGTGCTCCAAATGCCTCAGCGATAATTAGTGCAACCTCAATGTTTCCACCAAAGTGGTTCCTTAGAACTAGAATGCCTCTCCGGATGCTATTTTTCTCTGGCTCACTAAACTGATCTAGGAATGATTTTTCACGAAAATGAAATCATTGGCGAGCTGAAGGGAATGAGTGACTTGAGAATGAACCAAGTAGCCCTTCCGGGTCATGTGCTGTTGGATAGCAACTTTCCCTTCGACGTCGTGAATGAACTCGACCACTGGGCAAGGAACGAATTTGAATGTAAAGACAAGACATGAATTATTACAATCAGTGTTATTTCTGCAACTCCATGGCGGAAGTGGACTTGTTTCTTCTCAAAAAAGTCTCTTTTCTTCCTCTCTCTCTCGCTATTGTATCTGCTGTACCTCAATATTTAATTAGTAGAGTAAAGAACCGCCACGAAGTATCAGAGCTAGCCTCTGCTGCATGACATCATTCTCCTCCTCCTGCTTTGACCATCACACTCTATTCACCCTCTATTTTTCCTGCAACGCCAATGCGCTCTACAGGTTACCTTCTGCATTTCACATGCATTTTAGGAGCTTTAATTGATCCTCATGGCGTTTTTTAAAGTTTAAATAATAAAGAACATTCAATCCTGATACTGTTCGAGGCGCGATTATTGAAGATAGTGTGCGTGGGGATTAAGTTCAGCGTCAGAGAGGACTTCAAATAGTTCTAGCAACGCCCAAGCCCATGGCTGCTGTGCAGCGAAATGATCTTAGTCGAAAGGAGCTCATCGGTAAGGGCGGAAAGAGTGGCCAATAATGCAGTTACCCATAGGCGGATGATGATGAAAGACTTGAATCTGCGGGAAGGGTGACATTAAAATGAAAAGAGGACAAAGGAGCTTAAAAATCATTTCGATGAGCCCAGTTGGATCATGTCGGTTTCCAGGGAATGGGAGGGTGGTGTTCATGTCCAAACTTGTGGTCCCAAAGGCTACACCGATGCCCTGAAGAGTCAACAAAGACAATTTTACATTTCCATTGAGTGGGGAGGGCACTCCTGTCCACTCTGTCATCAGCTTGCCAACTACTTCTTGCCGCTGTCGTCCGAATCTGGGGTACGGTAATTTGCTCTGGTCAAGCTTTTTCAAATCACTTGCCCGGACCAATTTAGACTTAGAGATTGTGAACCGTATTGCACATCTAGTACCTGTGCCGACGCCGACAGAGCCTTAAACGTCTACATCCACGTTTCCCTTAAGTTTTACCACACAGCTCATGACTCAGGCGAAAATATCCCGACGCCACGCCTATGGGAAATGATTTTTTGGAAGTGTGTGATTGTGAGAGGAGGTGAATAGGAAAAGTCACCTCCCAGTCATCCCCATTTCGAGGCAACCTCGAGCATGAAACATCACATGGCACAGACTAGTGAACGACGCAGTACGATGACGTCATCCTGGTCCCCGCCGTTTCCCTATGACTACATGTCTGTAGTTCAGGCTGATGTTGCATTAAGAGTGTGTTCCAGCTGCCCCCTCGCCGCTCCCGTATGGCATAACCTCCCAGTCCTCCCGATTTGCCATCGACCTCGCGCATGAGTAGTCACACAGCACAAGCCGAAGTGTACGACGCAATAGGATGACGTCATCCTTGTCCCAGTGAGTTTGTATTGAGTTATTTTTAGCCACTTTCGGTTTTCAATTTATTACCGCTAAATGAGTTGACATCTGGGACTGGCAGTTGGCTAGGCACGTATTCCAGGTCCAACTCTTCATGATGACATAACTTTTATGTCAATATAAAATTTCGTGTGACCTCCAGCTCGACGGAAAAATTTGCTCTTTTCACATCGTCTCTAAAGCCAACGGCTTAAGCCGTGGCTAAAAAGTCAACAGATGAGTCTCGGAATAAAAGGTTTCAATGTGGGTCTATTTATAGTGCTTCTCCTTCACGTGCTGGGCTACCATTACAAAATCTTGCCATCCGAGCAGTGTTCATCAAAGATTGTGTTCAATTGTAGTACTTAGATCGAGCTTCAATTAAAGGCAAAAAGCTGCTTGTCATGACTTGTTTCAGATTGGAGAGTCTATAATGCTCGTCGGAATCTGCCTAATTTCAAGGTCAAGGAGATAAAATCTTATTGATAAACTTCAAGGGTGCTTTACAGAACACTTCCCTCGAGAAAGTCACCAGGTTCTCGCCAGAAATTCTTCATGTTATTCTCTCGGCTGAAGTACAGTATGAGGCTAACAATTTCAGGAAATTGTAAAGTGTTGACAGCTCATTGAGATAAAAGAATTTCTTCAACTGCGTATGGAGAGCGTCTCAACTGACACGATTTATAAAATTGGGCCTACAAGCACAACCAGTATTAAAACTTGAATCAACCACACTTATTCTCTTCCTAACGGTAACTTTCTTATTGCAACTTTGTCAAATGTTGAAAGAAAAACAATGGTAGTATCTTGTCGACAGCCGTCATGGAATAGTTCAAGGTATTCATCAGTGTGGCCATCTTAATAACTACCTCCTGCCTGAAACATTTTCTGACTTCAAATTCAATGGTACACAGGTTTCAGCGATTACTAGGATCGAGAGAACGCTTCGACCTGTGCGAACAATCGAGCCGATTGCGTTTGCAATGTACAGCAACATATTCGCTCAACTTGACCTAACTTTGAAAAGCTAAATCTCAAGTTCTAGAGCAAAGGAGTATCTTGTAAAAACTGAATATGATCATTTCTCAGAGAGCAGCAGTTCTTACTTTGATCCGGGCACGGACATTGCATTCCAAAGATGTAAATAAGCAATAATCTCCATCTCGGAGCTGAATATCTAAGAGGTCTGGAAGTAAGGTTGGTCCGAATCCCACATTTGTGGTAACTTACGCCTGTCTGGGACGGTTCATCGGGCAGGTAAAGAAATAAGTTGCTTCCGTAGGAAAAAATACATGATACGTGTCGTCTTCATCTGATTATCATTGCCTTCATTTTTTTTCTCGTGACTATTTTCGCAGCGGAGTTGAAAAAGCAGCTAGACTCGTTTTATTTGTTGATCACTTCGACTCTTGAGTAATTTTTTGTTTGTTACATGAAGCAAAGCTTTGTGTAAGGCCGGAACATGTGGACAAGGCAAGTTAGGAAATAAAGGCAGCAGATGCCCGCGAAGCCATACATTCGAATGTATGGTGTATTGCATTCCACCTATAAAAATGAAGATGAACTTGATGCCGTCACTTTGCACGATCATGCCATATTAAACATGGAAACCAACCCTTGCGAAGGCTTTGAGAAACATTTAATATCTCCTCTCGCAAATTCCATTTCAACCTGAAACCTTTTGCAATTTGCTTGTGCTGTATTGGAAATATGAATTCTACGATTTGGCTGCTGACGTCCAGGCTTATTATGCACACGGTGTGCCGTATGTCAGGTGTGCAGTACAACCGAATTACAAGCACCTGACGTCTGTGAATCATTTCAATTAATACTTAAAAATTGATTTATTTTTTCTAATTATTAATTAATTTTTTACGATTGCTTAGTTTGGGTTTGTAGTTCATGTACGACTTGTTTTACACCCCTATAATGATGAGGCTGATCCTGAGTACAGTATCAACAAAGATGATGAAGAAGAGTTGAGAGCGGATCCTGCGGTTAGAATTTTCAAGAGAGAGAGTTGATGGAAGTGCTCGCGGAGTTGGGAAATGTAAGGTGCGACTTTCCTTGTGTCAAACCAAGTGAAGATATTCCAGGACTGGAGGCAAATAATGTCTCGGTCACGGTAACTGCTACTGATACTAATGGGATTCATCAGCCAGGGTGTCAGTTGCAGCATCATATTCAGATATTGGCTCATACTTATGCCCTCATTGTCATTAGTCCGATTGAAGAGGACCGGAAGCAAGAAAATGTTTGTGAGTGTTAAAATAGTGCGATGAAATTTGTTTGGTTACATTTATCAAAGTTATGCTCATGCAAATTTTTTCCGTTTAGATTGACGTCAACTCTCACGCTATGAACTATGGTCCAACGTCGTTCCTAGTCAAGAAAATTCATAACTATAATCACGCAGTAAACTTAGTTGTCAATACCTGGCCTGTTCCTAAGTCCCTTATAAAGTAAGAAAATGCTTCATATTTTATGCAATGACCTAAAAACTAAAGTTTTAGTCTTATTTGAATTCTCATTCATAAACTGGATGGCCCACAGGAAGAAGATACTAGAAGAGAGATACAAAAGCCAACAACGCAACGTTTACGAAGGCAGCGGGTTATCATCCTGTCGGGAAGTAGTCAAACGAAGACATAATTGCAACTGATTGTAGTTTAAATATTAGTCGAGGCCCCCGTGAAGATCATGTTGTAATAACATGGATGTACGAGCGGAAATCAGCTGCCGAAATAGCTGGAACCATTGAGAGGAAAATGAAAGGGAAGAAAAAAAGTCAAGAAGCTAAAAGGCTGATGAGGGATCAACATCAATTCCTCCTGATATCAACGTCAAAGTTTCAGGAAGTAGTAACCATGATGAAGCAAAGTAATTATCATGCGCCTCCATTAAATCTGGATTCAGAGTCGTGGGAATGTCAGTTCCCTCCTTGGATATCGAACAAGAGCCAACAATGATTTAAGAATCCCAGAGTGATACTCCTGAGATTGGTTGTGAGGACGTCTCTACTACCCTTCAAAGGGATATCCCACCGATAAAAGACTCACGCCAAGCACCTCGAAATCAAGTTGCACCGACCAATTTCAACAATGAACAACAACAACAACGAACTGATGGTAGTTCAAACTCTCAAGCTAGTGACAAAAGTGGTGGAGGGACGTCAACGGGATTCTTGTGGGAGTAGATTTTCATGGTAAACTGCCCTTTTCCTGCTACTTCTTTCCTACTGTCATCGTCCTACCGTGAGCTAGAAGACCCAAGCTACACACGAACCA
>JAQIWI010002397.1:0-12553 GCA_034698825.1 Deuterosminthurus bicinctus | reverse complement strand
CGCCTTACATCAATAAACTACACAGTCGCTAATAGTCATTAGCTGGTCCTTCGACTGTCGCCTTTATTGCCCCAACAATTATAATACAATTGTGGGAACCGAGACAAATGTACTTCAATCCTATACTGCTTTCCCTTCCGAGTCTTATCACGCCTTGGATGACCAATCCATGCGGCAGCATTAAGTTTTATATCGTTGCAATTCTGAGTTTTCAAGCATTTTATGTAGGTAAGCGTGATTAAAACCTAGATAAGATTTCTTTTTCTCCCTTGAAAATTAACGAATCCTCGGAAGCAATTAAATGTAAATAAGTAAATCCTGTAATTATTCAATTGTTCAACACATTTCAATGAGAGCAGAAGTAAAATGACCGCATTTGTATTATTGAAGTGTTTCCATAGAGCACCTTACATTAAATATCTTTGGAAAAGAATGACGGTTTGCTAGGCTAAAGACGACATTTGTAAGACGATGCCAATTCAATGAGTCCACATAATAGTCTTCAAGCCCTACTTTAAGGATGTTTGTTTGTTTGTTTCGATTTATTGTCAAATTCTTCAGTGTTTCCACTGATTTCCAAGAATGGACATTTCTATATTTAATCTACATATAACATTGTATTTGGCTTTATATTGTTAAACTCCTCAGACTTAAGTCTGATTTACAGGAATGAACATTTACACCAGTACAACATTACGTTAATTATGACGAATTATTATAATACTTAACTATGGGTTACCCCGCAGAGTGCCTGTGGTGAGAAGAGACGTTTAAATTTGCTCGCATCCAGTTGACAGTTTCAGCTCCCAGCCAGAATTGAACTTGCGTCCCTTGAGTCCTCTTGTTGTTGAGGCCCGACGTGTTGACCACTGAGCCACAGGCGACTCAGAGAATGTGTCTATGCGTTTCAAAGGTGACCCTAAGAGGGAACCCCAAATTTTCAAAAACCAACCAGGATTATTAATGGACACTCAATAGTGGTGAAACCATTGGTCTGGCCAATGTTTTTTTGAAAATTATTCCGTATTCCAAGTCCACACTTAAGTGCACTTCATTCCAGGTTACAGCTTGGAATATTCCATATTCCACATTTCAGTCCAGCAGTACTTAATTTTATTCCATATTCCACATTTCAATCCTGCAGTACTCAATTTTATTCACATTTCATATTCCTAATCCAAGAGCTTGGGTGTTTTAGTCCTAGTCCATAGGCTCGTTCCCTGAAATGCTGGAATATGCAACTCTGAAGGTAACAAGCCGGGTATGCAAGCATTACTTTTATTTTAAGAGACCTACAACTTTTACTATTTCTCAACTGAATCGAACATCAGGTCGCTTTAACTTGAGTCGAATTGAAAGGCTCGAGTCCAATTGTCACAGGCGTCCAATCTTCAGGCCCACCGTACCACGGAGGAAGTTGATGCGTTGGGATTTTTCGAGCCAAATGCGGTAACCATTTGTACTTCTGTGTCCCGTAAGTCTCACATTTATCCAAAATGTTCCCCAACAGAGGTCGTCCTAGTAGGAGCAAGTTTTCAGCAGCAAAATTTACTGAAATAACAAAACTATCCAATTACTCAAGTCTGCACAAAGCATAATATTGACAAAAAATAACTTACTGTTGATGAAAAAGGCATAATTGAGAACTTTATTAAGTTGATTGAGTGCCACCAATTGTCTCATAGCGGTTTTGAATGCCAGCTGACTAGCGTAGTTGGAAAGTGCAAAACCGTCAAAGTCCACAATCAAGGCTATCCCTTGGTCATTGTTGGCAAGACCGTCTGCATGAATCCGGTACATGGTTTGGTCCAGGTATTTGACGAACAAGTCAAACGCCTTCTCAGGCCCATCTCTGTAGGATCTGAATGCTTCGGCCGCTTTCCAGTGTCCCAACTCCATCACATACACTGGCCATAACAATTAATATAAAAACATTGGACAGGAAAGAGCAATTAGCGTCTTGACGCGCACCTGGTGACCCTTCAAAGTCATTGCCGGATATGTAGAACGGAAACAGTTTTTGCAAAAATTTGGGTGGTTTCCATTCATCTACCCAAGCGGGAATGTCGGAGGCATTTATTGCAGGCAAGGACAGTTGAATGTTTTCTATGTACTAGAAATCAAATTCATATTGTAATTTTATTTAATAATGATCATAACAAGAATTCCCATTAGTTACCTTCTCAGCGCTACCAATGTTAATCGAAGGTATCACAGAATCTGAGTAGACTGTTCCTAGAAGCATGAGCATAGAAAAAAATCTGTGGGCGACTTTCATTGTGACAAGGGTTAGTATATTATTTAGACGTTATGCAAAGTTTATTCTTTCCACCAATACTGCAACTTTGTTGTGCTTAATGCAACAAATTTTATTACAAGCTTTCCACAGAGCACCTTACACTAAATGTTACGGGAGAATTATGATTTACTTCACTAATAAGCGTCTGATTTATGAAGACGTTTTTTTTATAAGACGATGGGAATCCAATTACACATACAAAGACTCATACCCTACTTTAATCTTGTTGAAGCAATCTGTTCTAGATAATATCACAACCTGCTCAAAATATATGATTAAAAAATCATAAATTACAAATTAATCCACATGAAAACTTGGATGGGAAAACCCAGCCACTCCAGCGTGAGCCTCAGGTTAAATTTCCAAGTTAAACTAATTTCTTGCCTGGAGTTATTAGACTAACAATTGTTAGTTTACACAGTATACTGATAACTTTCAGCAGAGGAAAAGACGTGGATTAGTAAGTAATTGGAGCTAAAACTGCAGCTCATTGATTCAAGCTCAAGTTTTTCCAGTGCTTTCCCATCAAGATTCCGTGGGGAGTTAAACCTGCTGGAACGTATTAGCATAATGAATTCTTCGCACTAATCAAGCCGTATGTAATTAGCTTCTGCTTGATGAAGGGAGCGCTTATGTTTTTGTGTGCAGAGAAAGGGATATGGGTGGCACATTCCAGGACTTGAAATATTAGGCAAAATTCAGTATTCCAAGTCCACATTTCATTCCAGGTTACAGCTTGGAATATTCCATATTCCACATTTCAATCCAGCAGTATTCAATTTTATTCCATATTCCACATTTCAATCCTGCAGTACTCAACTTTATTTCATATGTCATATTCCTAATCCAAGAGCTTGGGATTTTTAGTGCTAATCCATAGTCCCATTCCCTGAAATGCTGGAATATGCAACTCTGCTTGGAGCACAGTGCCAATTAAATGGATTCTTTAGCTTTCAAGAATAACTCAAGCTACAGACCACTAGAGGAGAATTTCGTGCATTTTATTTATTTTAATTTTGCATTTAGTAGAAGTTGACTGAACCAAAGTTTTTGCACAAACTTAATGAAACACAAGAACCAAGAATCATATAAGTTTATGTTAACAATGAAACTTGTTTATTGGGGGTTCTTTTTGATGCAGGTGGACACAGCAGTGTCAATTAGGGCCCAACTTTCCGTCTCTAACGCCAATGTGTAAAATACTTCCACAACGCGGATCCCGTACAGAAGTAACCTGCAGATCCCATTATATATTGTGTTATACATGTGATTGCTTTCATTTCAATTATGGCTTCATATTAAAGTATAAATGCTATCCAGTATATAAAAGTACTTAACTTACCGTATCCCCAGAGTTGTTAACGTTAGAAAATTCCCTTTCAGTGTATCTTGTAAAGTGATAACTCCAAAGGTGAAAAATAATACTGACAAGAAAGAATTCTAGCAGCATTTTGCTGAAAAATTCAAAACGCTTCCAGGTCTCAAGCCACGACAGACAGCAGTCACTTCGCCTCACAAAATGCAAATATGCTGGCACCATCCGTGTGGGAGTCACTTTAAAGGTGAGAAACTGCGCACACTATCATTATGTAATTCACTGGAGAATATTGAGGGTGATACGATGTATGGCTTGGCATAAACAAATCACTGATAATCTAGCCAAGTTCAACTGGTTTCCTTGCGACTACTCTTTGTTTTCATTAATTTTCAAGGCGAGGGAAGCAACTCTTGGAAATAATACTTTTTTTGGTGCAAATTACTCTTGACTTTGCCCAACTGACTAATCTAAGATTGAATAAACTTTTGTTTCACTTGCAAGTTAGCTGCACTAACTCAGCAAAAAGTTTTCAACTCTTTTAACGAATCGATCAATAAACTGGAGGTGAAGGTCATGTCCAGCATCGGGCCAACATTCGAGTCTAAAATTTAAAAAATACACAGTCAAGCATCAAGACAAAGTTAGATTCATTTTGACGATATTTATGAATAGAGGGGAGTGATTTTGCTGTGATGTCTGATGTCTTACATTGAATTGGAAATTGCTTTGTAGTACAAGCGAGCCTGGTCCTCGAATAACAAAGGATCTTGTTTCCAGTGTTGGGAATGGGAATCTTCCCAAATGACAACTGCCGGGAATTCCGGAAATTTTCCACTGGACAGGAAATCTTGGGAATCATGGCCGCTGGAAATCTTCATGGAAATCTTCGGAAATCTTCGGCAAATCTTCATTTTCTAGGCAACATGTCGGTCCTAAGACTAAGTTCATCTGTCTGAACTTCGAAATTCAAAATTCGGATCGAACATAATTGCATGGACATTTAAATAAATCTTTTATGAGCTAGTGTAAACTCCATAAATTAGAGTAATAACGAGATTAAGGGATTGCAATAATTAATTAAAATTTGGTTTTTTAAACGTGTTTCACTTGGTAGGTTTAAGAAACCCAGAATGGAGTAGCAATCTATTTGGATGACCTGTCACATTAGTTTTAGTGAAACGTTAGTTTCTGTCGCTATGTGAGACTAGTAAAATCGGCAAAATTACAGTTTGTTTAATATGTCGAGCTTGAGCATATGGAAACTATAGTATACTACGGGATACTGCTAGATTTCCAATAATTCCCATAAAATTTCAAAATTCCCGTTGGTATCAACTAAATGACCTTAAGGCGACCTTAAGGCTCAACTTAAACATCTTAAGGCTCAACTAAAACACCTTAAGGCCCAACTTTAACAACTAAAGGCTTACCTAAAAACCTTAAGGTTCAACTTAACGACTAAAAGGGTCAACTTAAGGACTATAAAGGTCAACTTAAGGACTATAAGGGTCAACTCAAGGACTATAAGGGTCAACTTAAGGACAATAAGGGTCAACTTAAGGACTATAAGGGTCCACTTAAGGACTATAAGGGTCCACTTAAGGACTATAAGGGTCAACTTAAGGACTAGACTATAAAGGTGAACTTAAGCACTATTAGGGTCAACTTAAGTACCTTAAGGGTCAATTTAAGTACCTTAAGGGTCAATTTAAGTACCTTAAGGGTCAAATTAAGTACCTCAAGAGTCAACTTAAGGTCATCAAGTTGATACTGAAGGTCGTGAAAATGAACCGTAAGGCACGTAATTTGACCCTTAAGATCCATAAGTGCAACCTGAAGGTCCTTTACTTGACCCTGAAGGTACTTAACTTGACCCTTAAGCTGTTTAAGTTGATCCTTAACCTGTTCAAATTGACCCTTAAGCTGTTTAAGTTTACTCTTAAGCTGTTTATGTTGACCCTTAAGCTGTTTAAGTTGACCCTTAAGCTGTTTAAGTTGACTCTTAAGCTGTTTAAATTTTCAGTCTGAGAACGGGAATGTGTCCACCTAAATAACCACACTGAATATCGATGTCAATGTGAAAAAATGTCCAGCTTTCAAAGAGTGCTGTGTGCTGCATTACAATTCAATAATAACTATTATGGAGCTCACTCAAGTTCCATTCAAGGGTAGGAGTAGGAGTGTGAAATAAACATTAAAAAATATGACTTCTGTTTTCATTGAAATGTGTTGAACAATTGAATAATTCCAGAGTTTACTGATTTACATTAAATAGCTTCCGAGGATTCGTTAATTTTCAAGGCAGAAAAAGAAATCTTATCCAGGTTTCAATTACGCTGACGTACATAACATGCTTGAAAACTCAGAATTGCAACGAAAGAAAAGTTTAATGCTGCCGCGGTCATCCATGTAATTACATGGATTGGTCATCCAAGGCGTGATCAGACTCTGAAGGGAAAGCAATATAGGATTGAAGTACACTTATCTCAGTTCCCACAATTGTATTATAATAATATATGACGGGGCCTCTTGTGTTCACCCTGAGCTTTCTGAGATATTTCCGTAGCTTACATGTGGGATGAAATAATCGACCCGGCTAAACAAGCTCTACAACAAAGAATTTTACTCAAAGCGGATGGGGTAAGATTACTGGTTCCATGAGAAATGAATTTATCATGACAAAAACTCAGGATGCTTTCACCTAGACGGTATTCATGTGAAATTTTCCATCACTGCAGTGCAGAACTCAAATTAATGGATTCATTATTTCATTACAGCTTTGTCTTCATTGCATTAAACACGTCCAAGAATCTTGATTGACATTGTTCCTCCTCCATTTGTGGCATTGGGCATCAATTCCATGAGCCATATATTTTGCTTATTATTTTAATAATTAGCGTAATTGTCAAAGAAATGTCGCCAATGCTACTTCATGACCGTCTTGTATCAGCTCAAAGGTTTTTCTAGAGACCGCATTGGAGTTTTTCTCAGAGCTGTTTGCATGACCAGCTCAGCTCATCACATGTAGTTCCCATAGACTCACGAGTTTGGGCTCCCATCAGACTTTACATATTTGCAGTTTGTCTTTGAAATAATACCTAACTGGAAGTAAAAAAAAAAAAAAAAAAATCATGTCTAATTATAGATTGCATTGTCATGCATGATGTTGCTTTCAGTCGTCAGTAGAAGATATTTTGAAGGGGTTGATAAGAGCTTATGTAATAACAGTTATTATTTTATTCCGATCTGTATTGGTTACAAAGAATGCATCCATGGTCTTTTCCAGCTCTCATACTTTTTCTCTTGTATGAAAGCTTCCAACTTTTATTCCAGGGCGAGGGATTGGCAGAATCTGTCGACTGGGCGCCCCCTGACGTCCTCCACGCTTTCTCAAAAGGGCACTTGTCGGAACAGCTCAGGGATCATAAAAGCTTTCTCGTAAATCAACGTGTAGAGGACAGTTGCGTCGAGCAGAATGGCGTAGTACATGATGCCAAGTATTGGATGTTCCCGAAAATGTGCTATAGCCGCGTCGCCGCTTAGAATTTCCATTGAAATGCTCAACAGTTTCCAATGAATCACCATGAATAAGCAAAACTTAAAAGCAATAGAAAACCCTAAAAAGTACAAGCAAAAATCAAAACGTTCGTTTATTTTAAAGCATTTATCTGTGAGTTAGCTGTTTTAAATGCGCAGCAAGCTCAACCTGATTATAGTTTTTGTCCATTTGTTAAGAGAAAGTACGAAAACAAGTTAAAAAGTCTCATACTGACTCTGGTTTTGCAAGCAAATGCGCCTCTACTTCCTCATTAACAAACTGAGCAAAGTTTGAAGGAACTTTGTAGCCCTTGAAGATTGTCTTGTCCACTGTCAGTGTAATTCTTTGTTTGCCGGCAAATGACACCAACAAAGCAGCAGCAGCTGTAATAATCATAGAATGTTAAAATGTGTATTTTATTTGAAAATCTTATTGATGATTTAGTTTGAGTCCTATAAATTACCACCAAAGCCAGGATAATGACCAAGGGCCGGAATCATCCCAATGGCTTTCGTATCACCCAAAATGGTAGTTGGCTCCTCGGGACCAGGGAAGTTTGTCATTGCCATTGAAGCCATCAACTTATTATAAGTGAGCTTCATGAGCCAAATAGGCAACAGGCAATCCAAATCAACAATCCAGCCGGCTATAATGGGAACTGTTGGGGCTTTTTGCACGGAGTTTAAACTTTTAGCGATTTCCATAATCCTTTGGTCAGCGAATTGAACACGTGGGGAGAAGTTGAAACACATTGCCGAGCTGTGGATTTAGAACAAGAGAATGAAACTGGTATAGCAAGACTTACATAAGATTAAACTTAATAATAATTAAATTAATTTACAAAGGAACTCACGCGTGTACAACAAGACCACCAGGATGCTTAGGCAGCGGGAACGGGACAAAAATTGACATTGATTTTGGTAGCTTTTGCCCCGCCGCATCCATTAATCTCCTCACACCTCCGCCCGTAATGGAATACACTGCAGCATTGTACCCCACGCCATATTTTCTTCGTATTTCCTTGATCTTTTCCACAGGGACATCATCGCTAGCAAAGACATGATAATTCCGACTGTATTTTGTAGTGAGCAAGTGCCAACAATTTGGCCCATCGGCAGAGTCAACGAGAAAGGTGGCGGCGTCGTATGGAAGTTTGACGAGCAACACCATAGGGCGCACAATACGCTGCATTAGTGAAAGTTTTTGGAAGTTAGCGGTGATCATTTTTGTGTCAGTTTTACCAGCAAATCTCATCATGAGCTTGAGCATGCTGTAGCCATCTGCAAGGGCGTGGTGAATCTTAAAAACCATCACACTCCCTACGCTCTCAGAGTTGTTATTCTTGTTGATGTACTTCGGAATGATGAGGATTTCCCACGGACTTTGTCCCTGCTGCCAAGGCTTGGCTAATAAAGGACCTGTGATCCTCTTCAAGTCATCTTCAGTACAAACTTCTGGGACTTGCAAATCAGGGTCCATGTAATCGTAAAGTCTGATATGATTGCTCAACTTAAACTCCTTGTCACGTTTAAGAAATATAAATCCCATGAACGGGGTCCAAGTACACTCTAAATTTTCATAGATTCTCTTCCCCGTTGAGTCACAATGGCTCATGACGCGCTCTTGAAATTGATCTCGAAATTTCTCCACTGGGATTGGTCCATCACAGACTAAGTGACACAAAATGTGGAGCTTTGGCCGCTTGTAAATGTCTTCGAGAGCCATAACGACTCCTTTGCCACTAAAAATCTTTGACAAGTCGGGGCGAAATATTGAGGCCAGAATTTTAACTGTAAAGCGCAGCACTAATGAGGGAAGTAAAATCAGAAGCAAAAATGGCAGGGGGATCACTATGGTGATGAGCATGACGACTACAATGGTCACTTGTCGTCTTACTTTTCTCCATACATGCTTTTGTGAGAGAGAATTCGGATGCTTCATGATGATGAAGACGATCGTTTACGGGGCGTAACTTTGAGGTAGGACTGTGTCTGACCTGGGACAGAACGTGAGTGATGTAGCTGTTGTAACGGTTTTACTGCCCGTCACCGTAAGGACGGGGGAACTCATACACCTTTGGCACTCCTAACTCCGTAGTGATAGACAAGAACTGCTAAGGACGTTAAGGGCAAGGTCACCATATTCAGGTCAGGTCAAGGGGGAAAATGACCTGGGACCAGTTCTTCTGTAGTTTAAGTACGTTTGAATATACACAGATACAGTTCTACAATCCACAATTGTACAGTGTGCCAGCCTAAGGTGTACACTTTCTTTCGTGAATAACTTTTGACATCCGAGAGCTAATGGAACTTTGAATAGCAATTCTGTAACTAGAGTCTTGGGGTATTTTGTTGATACAACCCACAATAAATTCGGTCAGCAATTGGCTGAGATATTCTAGCTCAAAGAAAAAAGTTTGAATTTAACATGGAGCTATGTCAGGGCCGTTTTGAAACTATGGACGTCTATGTCTCCCAAAATACTGATCGCACAGACTTGTGTAGCACATCGGCCGAAAGCTGAGAGTTTGAAGGTGTCTGTGCACTTAAAAGGTGACCTCAAGAGGGAACATAAAATTTCAAAGCCCGTCGATTCAAAAAAGCAAATTTTTCAAATTTTGGCGGCTCTCTTGATGTCACATATTAAATGTACAGAAACATTCTCTAAATTCTCAGCTTTCGTTTGGTGTGCTGCACAAGTCTGTTCGATTAGTATTTTGGGAGATATAGGCGTCCAAAGTCTAAAGTTTTAAAACTGAAATATAAAAAAGGCCATTCCTATAAGCCCCATGTGAAAATCGAACTTTATTCTTTGAACTCGAATAACTCAGCCAATTATTAACCGAATTTATTGTGGGTTATATCAACAAAATACCCCAAGACTCTAGTTACAGAATTGATATTCAAAGTTCCTGCAGCTCTCGGATGTCAAAAGTAATTCACGAAAGAAAGTGTATACCTTAGGCTGGCACACACTGTATATATAAATATATATATAAGATTAGGGGAATTAACTTTAAGAGTAACAATGGTTAAGGGGAAAAGTACATTAGGAGCTAACATTAAGTAGGTCTATACTAGAAGGCTTCCAGACACCGACTTAGGAATTAACGAGGCTACACGCCGAGGAGAAAAGACGCCACAGTCTTGCATCATCTTATAACTATCCAATAGGAGTAGAGAATGGGATCGCATGATCCCAGGTATTTCATCATCCTACTTTACATGCCATAAGGGCTTATCATAGTAGGTCAAGGTAGAGCAATGTACAAAAGGAGGGAGCGGGTTACATTGTACAAATGTACTATGATCAAAATCCAAGATCCCAAGTTGCCGAAAATCAAGATCCCTCAAATCACAGATCCCTCATGGGGTCAAAAGAAAAATATAGATCGAGCAATTTCCAGATCCCTCATCGGGGCAAAACAAAAATCAAGATCCCTCAAATCCTAGAATCCCCATGGATCAAATTCACGATCCCTCATGGGTAAAAATCAAGATCCCTCAAATCACAGATACCTCATGGGTCAAAACGAGAATCAAGATCCCACGTTGCCGGTAACTACTGGCAGTCGCCATGGCTTGTTAGCCCAGATTATTATAAACGGTTTAAAATAGAAATAATCAACCCATAGGATCCTAAAAATGAAACGCACGGTCAGCATTGTGGTGGTCTTTCTGATAGCAGTAGCCTCCGTCGTCTATGGATTCCGTTAGTATCAGAAAATAAACAGATTCATCGTCTAAAAGTAGCATTGCTTAAAGTAATTTTCTGATCTCCAGGTAGCTCCAAGTGTCATGTCCGGAAGCATGCGACTTGTATATATAGCATTGTAGACTTCTGCACCAATGGATCCAAAGATCAGGAGGTATTGTCCGACTGTGAAGATCACTGTCTCAATAAGTTTTGCCTCAAGGTGCACTCCAAAGAAATGACTTGCTTTTTCGGCTATTTAATGACCCATATTTGCAGTTTCTGACTTAGGGTGACCTCCCATTTTCACCTCAGCTCAGTAGTAATCAAGTCTGCACACTGCCTAATAGTGCAATATTGGTTTAAAAACAGGTTTTATTCTAGAAGAAATCCGAGGTAGGAAGTGTGGAAAATTGAGACGGACTTTCCATTGTGATGGTCATGCTTATTGGTAGAGTTCCGTCATCATCAATTTCAATACATAATGAGGGTCTATAAAATTTCTGCCTTTATGCAGACGCGGAAAAAGTTAAGTTGTAGGAATCCGGATCTTGTTTTAATGCTCATTGCGTGAAATTACGTTTTAAAAGCACAAAGAAACAACGTCCAGGGTTGTAAAGTATTCAAGGCAGCAGCCAGAACTTAATACTGGTCTACGATGGTAACTTCAATTTTTTAGATGTCTCATCACCAGTTCTTACGCCAACAGAACGCGTAAGATCCTAGCGACAGCCGTGGTGGTTATCTGATTATAGAATTCAAACCAGCTAAAGTTAATCCGACTCAAGCAGCTCTTGAATTTCTTCATTTACTAACTCGTTGAAATTTCTTGGTATTTTGTAGCCTTTAAATATGGTCCGATCCACTGCAATACCCACTCGTTGGGATCCCATTATAGATACCATTGACACAACTACACCTGCTTAGACAAAATATTAATATTTACAAGGTTAAGAAAAGAACTTTGAATACAAAACTACAAAATGGTTTGATGTCACTTTTACTGATTTGTTGATCAGTATAAAATAGCTACGCACCCGTGCTTCCGACCGGAGTTCCTATAGCACTGATTACATTCTTGCACATCCATCCGACCATATTCTCAGGCCCTGGAAAGTTGGCCAGTCCAATACTTGATGCATTGACGCTGGATTGAAGATGCCTAGAAATTGCGAACGGTACTAGACCTAAAGCACGGACTGCCAATGAAGCTACAATTGGATCCAGCGGAGCGGTTGCGACACTTTTTAAGTTTTTACTTATTTCTTCCAGTCGTTCTAATGCACTCTCTATCGGCGGAGAGAACTTGAAATAAATCCCAGACCTGTGGCATTCAAAATTGACCGTTAAAGCAAATTACAAAGCAGGAACAATTTAGAAATGCTCGGCATGCATACGTATGATTGGTTAGGCCACCAGGATGCCCACGTAGAGGAAATGGCAAAAGGCAGGTCATACTCTGTGGGGTCTCCATTCCAGCCTTTTTCATTAGTCTGATGATCCCACCACAGGTGATTGAACACACTGCGGCATTGTAGCTCGTGCTGTATTTATTTTTGATTGCCTTGATTTGACTCACTGGGATTTTATCACTGAAGAAAGTCACATGTTTATGGGACAATTTGCCACCAGGATGCAAAGCATTTCTTCCATCGCGATATTTCAATAGAAGTTTTGCACCAATGTAGGAAAATGAAATTGGGAT
>JAQIWI010002396.1:0-12555 GCA_034698825.1 Deuterosminthurus bicinctus | reverse complement strand
CTAATTCGAGCATAATTCCTTCTGGAATCGACCTCTTTTTGAATTAAAATTGCCACAGCTGCCTCAGATCGAGTATATCCATCGGCTGCAACAAAATTATTCGTCCGTTCTTTGCTCATGTATGACTTTAGGAAGAGAAGGTAACTAATTACCTGACTCGTCAAAGGGTTTGCATCGGCCATCCGGTGCTAATGCTTTCAAGGCCATGTAATCCATTGATATGAACGGATTGAGTTGAATGGAACTACCAGTGACAATCGCAGCTTCACATTTACCCGCCTGTATGCTATGCATGGCAATCTCTAGTGCGGTGAAACTAGAGGAGCAGGCATTGCTAACGAATGTGGTGGGACCACGAAGGTCCAAGCTGAAAGCAATGCGGGATGCTATCATAAAGCTTCCAGTGCCTAACGCATGATACCCTTCTTCGTCCTTATTGCGGTGCAAAAGTCTGTAGTCCTCAGCTTCACCACCGTAAGCTGCAGAAAAAACGCCTGTTTCACTCCCTCGTAACTCCGTTGGGTTAATGCCTTTATAGTTTTGAACAAAATATAAGAGATGATTCCTTGGTTCAAACTATACAGAACTTATACCAACGACATTTTCTTACCCGCATCAATGATAGCTTCGAAGGCTGCTTCAAGAAGGAGTCTTATCTGAGGGTCAGTTTGATTGGCTTGGTAAGGGGGCAAGTTAAAGAAGCCCGCATCAAATTTATCAAGACAGTTCAAAAATCCACATCTTTTCGGAAGCTTCTCATCGTTCCACCTGGTGGTCGTCTCACTTGAAAGCTCTTCCCCTTTCAAGAGCCTCTCGTTCAGCTCCTTGAAGTTATTTGCTTTTGGAAACCTTCCCGAAATCCCACTGATAACAATTGATCCGGCAACGCTTTTATTTGAGACATTCCCGCTGCTGTACTCACGCGTCCCAAAAATCGGCTAAAAAGGATAAAATAAAATATTTCTGTACTATATCCAACTCGGCATTAAATGCAATGCAATAATGGTAAGCATTTTATAGCTCTCTGGAAAGCTTGCACAAATTTTCCAAAGTAGTCATTTGGCATCGTTCCCATCCCCATCACTGGTCATAACTTACAAGACATTTCCCAAACTTGAGCATCCAAAGTTTCAGCGGCCTTGTTGATGAAATTTGCATCACTTTTTATTTAGGAATAACTAATTTTCTGAACCCAGTCAAGAAACGAAGCACTAATGTCTTCAACTATTTGGGCAGGACAAATTATGTAATTTCAGCAACTAGAATAGTGGTGACCTATAAGGTGGATCCTACGTTCTGGCACAATAAATTAGTAAAGCTTCGTCTTTGTGGCATGGAATCCAAGTTTCTCTTTTGGTGCATTCGGGCATGAAGAATTGAATGCTTACTGTCCACGAACGTCATTTGATTTTACGTTTAAGTGGCATATCCTGTAAAAGCGTCAGTAATTACTGCCTTATTGCTTCCCCATAAACATATCTACGGCGTGTATGAAGATAAGAGTCAACCGTTTTCGCTGCCGGCTTACAACGAATAATACATTCTTCATATACTCACTATAACAACGGTTGCTCGTGCGGCCTTCAGAGTGGTTGTGATGCAAGCTCAGAAAATATGTACAAATCGCTGTAGGTTAGTGCAATGTTGTTTGCTTGAGGGCTTCCGCAACATTTACGCCATGGTAAAAAAAAACTTTTGGTGAACCCTTGCCAGCAACCAGGACCTTTGGAGACCCAAAAATCTTCAAGAAAGCCTTCATTGATGAAATGGAAAGAGTTGGAGATAACACTGCCTCCAGTTTCCATCCAGCACGTAAATTACTGCGCTTCTTAAATCATTTTTTATAAGAACGTCAAGATTGAACTCCTGCTGATATATTCTGAAATGACATACCAGAAAGTTTCTTTCAATACTCGGCTGGCGAAGTCTTCCTGGATTCGATGGAATCAGTGACCACAACTCTAGAATGACTTCTCTTTTACATGGTCATCTGAAGATTAGAGATAACTTCGTCTGCTTTCCCTTTGGTAGATCGTGCAGTTTCCAGAACCCCCGTTACAATTGTCATTGTCGCAAAGGCGACGAGAGGGAAGCAGGGGTAAATGATTATAGGTATATTTTCAGGTCTTACCGTAACGTACAAAGTAAGTTATGATTCCAAGGCACGCACCGAGGGGTAGCATCACGCTCACCACTTTCAGCCAATTCGTGACAACTGCGTTGTACACTTGCATAGTACTAGACTTCGAAATGGGTACTTTGTTTTGGTACCCGTACCCATTATGTACCCACCCGGGTAGGTAATTTTTTCCTTCGTACCCATACCCGAAGAATTACCCGTTATGATTTTCAAAAATTGGGCACCCATTACCTACCCGGGTACCTTGCGTATGTACCCATACCCGTACCCGAAGTACCCATGATCTTGTTTTGCTTGTAAACGCTTCATTTCTTTTAATTATTTTTAAATGTTGACGTTAAATTGTGAACTTAATATTTTATGTTAAGAAATCAGATATGCTGAATTCAGGCGTTAAATGAATGAACCGTGTATTTAACCAAGAAAACAACATTGCTGTTCTAGTTTCTACGCTTCTGCATAAATAAAATTTCTAAGCAGAAAAGAAGGTCGCAATAAAAACGTTGAGGAAGATAGCTGTTACATAAATTTCAAAAAATTAACAAATAGGTCCATGTCGCATGATTTTCACTAGAAATGTATAGACAAATGCGAAAGAAATGAAGGTATGTGGGTGAATACAACTCCAAATTCAACTTGCGAAAGATGAAACAATCTGATATTAAGCCATGTCCGTTATTTTGCAGTTATTAAAACCAAATCGGTTCGCTAAAATGGTACTATTTGGGAGCTTGGGTACTGAAAGAAAGTACCCGCACCCATACCCGTACCCATACCCGTTTTCTGGCTACAAAAAATTTGTACCCAGTACCCACCCATAAATTTTTTCCCCCCAAAAAAAGTACCCATTACCCACCCATACGGGTACCCACCCGGGTATACCCGGATCTCGCGGGTACTTTTGTCGAAGTCTACATAGTACGGTACATGTTGTAGACTTACTCCCATCTTTGTGTGCTTCGTATCGGGATATTTCTGTATCAGAATGAGTCGAAATTTAGATATGAGCTTGAGCCAGTCAAATGCCATGAGAACTTACCGAGCAACTTCCAGGTACTCTTTGAACATCCCGAGGGATAGAACTATAGTCATCGCGACCACTCCTACAACGAGCATCGGTGGCAGTAACGTCACAAGTTCTATGGGCAGAAATGGAAGTCGCCATCCGATTTTTGGTAGCTTTGGACTCAATGGTAGAATCAATCCTGCGTTTACCAGTGCGTGGAGAACACAATTTGGTATGTCGCTGACTAGTCTGTAGAAGGCCGTGTTAATCGCAGCAGAGTAGATGACGATGATCAGACAGATCACTTCCAAGGCTATGACTTTGTTGTCGAATGCTGATATGCGTTTATCAGTCTTTTTTTCCAAGTCATTCAGCATTGATGGCCAGCTGTTCAACAAAGACCAGAATTGTCGAGGTAGGAATGTTACACCTACCGTCGCAGTCGCCGGAATGAAAAGCACGATGAAGGAACACCCACACATGTAGGTGTATAGATCCAGCTTTACATAGACGGCTCGATGAATGGCTATGATCAGTTTGAGCATCATAATGACGAAAAAGAATGTTACAACTAAGTAGTGTACTATCTATTTCGCCACAAACATTGGTTTTACCAAAGCTGTGCTTTGTTGCACCTCGATCGGGATAAGCAGCCACCTGGAGGTTGTTTGTGTGATGCTTCCCGAGCACTTTTTCGCAATTCTATAAATTTTCCCCTCCCCGTCCACAGACGACAAAGAAGATGATTCTTCATCTGGATTTTGTGTGCGCGACACCTTTGTCTTATTGACACCTTTTCGAATGCCCTTTTGCCTTCGCGACGAGCCTTTCACCATTGTGCAGACTGATAAGGCTTCAAAACGACAATAATCATACAACAAAGTCAATCATACTAGCCCGTGTGTTATTATGGTTTTACGTATTCGGCTTATTGATTTAACTGCGATACTTAAAATCGCTGGTCATTATAATTGGACAACTACGAAAATGCTAGACAATATTTCTGGGCAACAAAGAAAATGGCAGAAAACTAGCTCGACAACCACCAACATGACCTAAAATATTACTAGACAACCACCAGCGGCGGATTTTGGTTTTAGTTTCGGGGAGTGCAAAGATAAAATTTGAGTTAAATTTTTATTTGATGCTTTTATTTACACGGTTTCTACAGACAGAGGACCTTAAATCAACACAGCTTTGCCTTCGCAAATTTAATCTCTAATGGCCATCTCGCCATTCAGTGTACTCTTGTGAATGCGCATCAAAGCTGCTTCTTTAAATCGAAGTTCAAGTATTGTTGATCGACTAACTGTCTTCATTCCTTCAAGGCTAAAAACCTTAACTAAGCTCAACGAGTCGTAACTTGGAGCATAATGAGTATTTGCAGCAACTTGTAAATATTTGGCGTAACATTAACACATCCTTGAAGTGCCTCCGGTGCTGATGACGGTGGATTCTAAGAAAAACGCTGAAAACTAATAAAAATTAAAACAAAAAACTTTCATAATCTTCCTTTTGACCGCCTTACTAAAATTTTCAAGATGCTAACTCAGCTCGAAGATCGTTAAACGATACCGAAATGAGAACATTTTAGCAGAATTTAGCGCAAAAAAATATTTTCATGTAAAGATTCTAGATGGAAGAAGCCCCTGCAGTAGTGCATCTCTTGCTTGTGCCGAAAATCGATAGATCAACAAAGTAATGATCCAGGAGTTCACACTGCAACTGCCTCCAAGAAATACTCTTCTGGGGAGCTCGCATTGTTTCATGGTGATAGAGTAGACGCTTCGTCAAACAAGGGACAGTCGAACTGACACAAGTGGAATCAGCAAGCTTGCTGTGCTTCTCACAGATAACTCGAAACTCCGCCATTCTATTTCTCTCAACCCACTGCAATGCTCTAATTGTTATTTAAACATGTTCAATGGCCTTGCTTTATCCGATTAAATAATGAATGCACGCTGTACGTTTTTATGCAGCAGCAATTAGGGTTGAATTGGCAAATTCTCTTTTTTTAATTTTGTCGCAAATTAGCTGACTACAATTTGTTTGTTTTTCAAATCGTTGTGGGGAAGCCGAAACGAACTCAGACACGTGGACAATGCCCCACGTATTTAACTATAAAGGAATATACGCCTGGCGGCTCCAATTCCTGAAAAACTGCCCGGCTCCGTAGACATGAAGCAATAATGCTTGACGTTACACTTTAGCAATGCACGATGTGATAGCTGAAATGCTTTAGATTCTAGCAAAGCTCATATTAAGCAAGAATAATTTAATTTTCGACCGATAATTTGTGTTAGTAATTTAAATTTAGATAGAAAGTAAAAAATACTCGAAGGGTCATTTTACCTAGTGCTTGCTTAATATTTTCGGTGAGTGCAATTGACACAAATGCACACCCCCAAAATCCGCCACTGACAACCACGAACGTGGTAGAGAATATTACTGGACGACCACGAACATGCGAGAGAATATTACTGGAAAACTACGGACATGCTAGAAAATATTACTGGACAGTCAGGAGCATTCTAGAAAATATTACTGGACAACCATAAACATGCTCGAAATAATCACTGGACAACCCAGAACATGCTAGAAATAATCCCATGGCAACTCAGAACGTCAGAAGTCAGAACATGCTAGAAATTATACCGGGACAACCACTTTTGTGTGGGCAGAAGGCTTATACAACCAATTTCGTGTGGGCAGAAAACTTATACAACCAAGTTCGTGTGGGAAGAACTCATAATTAAGCTCGCCATGATGCTTCTTTTTATGAGATCTTGACAGAACACTACTGTATACACATTACTGATAAATCAAGCATATTTCATGGAACTTTCGACACCGGTTGACAGGAATGTCCGTCCTTTTTCTTGTCAATTGAATTTCTACTGTCCAAAATCCTTTCTGAAAGCTTACGTGTCATTGCCTCACAGAGGCTTAGCTCCCCAAATGAAGCCATATAACAGTAGTCCTATAAACTAAAAGTATTAAAATGTCAAATATGGTTGATGTGGCAGTAAAACTACGCCTATACTTCACATGTAAAGCATTGTAATTATTTATCTTTGGTGCTATCACACAACGAGAAAAGCCGTCATCGTTTTGGAATAGAAATTTGACACTTTTAGGTCCTCTAAAGAGCCTTTCCAGCTAGCTGAAATCACCTCGCAATCACTCTCCACTCCGCAGCAGCAAACTAAAGAGTAAACCTCCTGTCTTTCGTCCATCCATTCAATTCAAAGCAGTAATTTCCACCCCGTTATAGGCATAAATATGCCCAAAACAACGTCCAGTTGGCGAAAAGGAAATTCCAAAGCAGCGCTTTGGTAGCAGGGAAGCAGTTAGCGGTAAGGATGTTGAGCACAATGAGACAAAAAGTTTTAGGCTTTGTCATTTGAGTCGAGCGAGCTGACGTCATAGGGGAGAGGCGAGGGGGCAGCTGGAACCTACAATTACTGCAAATTCACAGTGAATCACAGACAGCGGGTTTGCCGCTGGCAACGTTATACGAAGGGTCTCAGTCGCTCGGCTTTACTTCACCAGTCAACTTATTATGGAACAAATTGCGAGTGTCTTCAAAGGAACATAACACCTATACAAAATGCTTTCTGCTATAGATATCGCGTTCCCACTCTAATCCGTGATTGGAATTAACTTTCTCTCAATGTGTAATTAGTGGCCATTTAATTCTAGTCTTGGTGTGGCTTTAGAAACCACCTGGAGATAACACATTTTGTGCAACAAGCTGAAGGTCACATCAGTTGTTAGGTTGATACGAAAGTGATATCATGAAGGATTTGACCTGCAAAACGTGCTGTTGAAGTGTAGTGATCCTAGCGAGTACGAGTAATACTCGGAAGTATTCGAGTAAGTACGAGTATCTAACGAGTTAAGTACGGCCACATACTCACTCAAATACTTGTCAAGCGTTACCCGAGTAGTTCAAAAAAGTAGTTGCTAGTTTCATAGTAACGTAAGTAAGTGCGAGTATAAGCTCGTACTTGCAGCTTTCACTCGGATTGAGTTTCTCACTCATCCATTACTCACTCGATACTCTTGGCTTTGTACCCGTTCCCAAACGAGTATCTGCGGCGCTTCTATGGATTTGAATTTTCATAATACTGCCACGTGTCAACTAGGCACCAATAAAGATTTCGTTCACAAGCACTCGTTTGGCTTTGAATGCTGCGAGCAGACACTTTGGTTTCCATGCATTCCTTATTGCTTCTTCATTTCAAATCCAGTTTGACCATTCTTTTCATATTGTGACGTGAGTTATTACCTTCAGTCAATATTTGAATGCTGAACTCAGTTCATGTATTAACTCTGCATAATCAATGGAGCAAGATAGTAGTGATTGTTTAGAAGCTGACGTTGAAGAGATTACTTCTGCATCTAGCGAGCTAGCTAGCGTTTCCGTGGCAGTAACAAAAGGACGTACGGCTAAAGTCTACCAATACTTTGAAGAACAGGAGAAACGATTCATGTGCAAAACATGCAGGTACGACTTTAACTTTGTAATTGAATTGATGCTAATATGGAGATGACAGTTCTAATGCTGATCAAAATGTTGTCAATTCCAGATCTTTTGTTGCTAAAGAAAAGGCTGGGTCAACTGGTAATCTCCACAAGCACCTAAAACAACATCAGAGTGTGTATAAAAAGCCGAAGGAAGTTACCAGCAAACCTGATCCGAAGCAGCAGACTATACAAGACTCATTTAAAACTGCCGTAAGTTGATTTTCAGTTGATTAAAAGGTGGAATGTTAAACCCAACATTTGGAATTTTCAGGCTTATTCGGCTGAGACACTACAGCGATTAATTGTTGAGCACATCATTCTTACGGACCAACCGTTCACTATTGTAGAGAACGAATCTTTCTTGAAGCTTTTATTACATGGTAGACCCAAGGCGCCGCACATTGTAAAGGCAGATGCAATCAAAAGCAGGACTGAGAAAATGTTCTACTCGGAACGTCAACGGATTATTCATGAAATGCATGTTTGTCTCATTTAAAGGAATGGAAATGAATTTTACTAACATTATTTCGATTTGTTCTCTTAACGAATGTCCCTGGAAAGATCTCTGTAATTGTAGATGGATGAAGCAGTATCAACAGACACAGTTTTCAAGGGATCATTGCAACTTGGATTTCGACAAACTGGGAGTTTGAACAAATCGTACTTGATTTTGATGTTTTAAATGGACTGCACACTGGTCAAGCCTTGGCTTTGTCACTTTTCAAAGTTTTGTGTGACTTTCAAATCTGCAGTAAGTTACTTGTAGTGACCACTGAAAACGCTGCAAATATGTGTACGATGGTGACTGAGCTTTAGATACTCAGGTAAGTTTACATGACCTACAAAAGTACCTCCCAATACTGTATTTAATTCGAATTTTGTTTGTAGAATGCTAGTTTTGACGCCCAAGGATTCCACATACGCTGTTTGGCTAACATTTTAAATCTTTCTTGTCAGAGTGCTCTTCAAATTTTGAAAGATATTGCGCCTGTGAATGGTGTAGAACATCCGGCTCATACACCAGTTTCAGAACAAGCTGAAAGTTATGACAGCAATGATGAACAACTCCAATCTGCTCAAGTATCAACCAGTGTTTACTGCAGGGTAAATGAAATTGCTAGTTTAGTCAAATTGAAATTTTTGCATTTTAAATGAATAAACCATTTGAATTTATAGGTCCGACGAACGATTCAAAAGATCCGAAAATGCAATTACTTGTCGGAAAAATTGCAAAAGTTTTGCGAGTCTTTTGATGTCAGCTCCCTTGACCCTATTATGGACGTTCGTGTTCGTTGGAACTCCACCTATGAGATGCTCAAAAGGGCCTTGCATTTGAAAAAGGTCCTTATTTATAAGTAACAATTTTATTTGATTTTGTATATTTATGTTTTTATGGATTTAGCCCTTAGATGCTTTAGTGAGTGACAGTCCAGAGTTGGAGAAGTGCAAGCTCACTGACTCAGAATGGGGATTAGTGAAAGAAATGATAGACTTCCTTCAGCCATTTTCAACTTTGACGGAACAGATCTCGGTCCATAAGACGTAAACTCTTTCGTTGGCAGCAGCTGTCTATGTTGAACTTTATCGTCACACTGGAACTTACTAGGTAAGAAAAGCTTAGATCGGACAACAATATACAGTGAGTCTCCGTAATAATGGACACCCTATAGTATTGATAAGCTTCGAGATAATATTTCCTGCCTTAGGCCTGTGCAATATGAAAAATACAAGCAAGGGTTAAAATCATTGTTTCATAGCTATTTTTCCAACAATTTCTCAGTTTATGTTTTCTGTGCTAGTGTATGCAGTTAATATTATAGAATTTAGACATCCATTTCTATGTCAATTTACTATACTATTTAATATTTTGCAGGCAAAGGAATTCATAGGCTCTCCAGATGTTCAGAAAGCGGCAGCCGCTGCCGAGTCAAAATTGGACACCTACTATGGAAAATCAGATGCGATTGTCTATGTTGTTGGCCTTAGTTTGTCGGATTGACATTTAGCATAATATTTAACGTTTTTTAATTCATATGATGATTTTTCTTTCAGTTCTGGATCCTAGATGCAAATTAAAGTGGTATCAGTCGGTTGGTTTTGGGCACTTGACCACGACATTCAAAAAGTAATCTGGATATCCATAGGAATTATCGGAAAACTGATCCGGTTTCTAATTGACTTTATTTAAATGGTTATTTCAGGATAGTTTTGGATGTTTGGAAAAAAGATTACAAGCCTGTGGATCAAGAACAATCTCCTGAACCTGAAAATCTTTTTGACTTGCAAATGAAGCGCGCTAAGTTCGACAATAAAGACGAGCTTGAAAAGTACTTGTCAGAATTGCCAGTAAAATCTTCAGCGATGCCCAGCGATATTTTGAGTTGGAGGAAGGTAATTGCAATATTTATATTTTTAAATTTTGGTTGTAAACGTCATTGAATATTTTGTATATTTATCCTTCTCAATAAGAACGTGATTCAGTATATCCACATCTTTCTAAAATGGCGAGAGACTTCCTTGCTGCCTCCGCTACTGCAGTGCCTATTGAGGCTACATTTTCCATGGGCACGGATTTGCTGACATGTAAACGGAGAAATTTAAGCCCTGAAACCGTCCGAATGTGCATGTCCCTTAAAGGTTGGATGAAATTTAGATCCAACGAAGAATATCGTAGTAGTTACAATTCTCAGTTATCCGAAAAAATGTGTGGAGGACTGGATTAATATTCGATTTGGTTGAATAATTTTTGGTACTCGAAAGACCCGAGTAAGTATAAGTCGGGTACGGGTTAAGTATACTGAATTTACTCGTACTTACTCGAGTTTAGCTTAATAAATACTTATTCAAGAATTTTTGTTATACGTTTACTCGTCAAGTAGTGAGTTTTTATATAAAAATACTCGAGTAAGTTTGAAATTTTCGATAACTCGGCAAAAACTCGATGAAAATTCCAAGTACGAGTATGAGTATCCAAAATATCTACTCGCTAGGATCACTATTGAAGTGTCAGTTCCGGATGTAAACTCAGTCAGCGGCAATTAATTAAAACCCGAAAGTTGGTCAACAAAAATGAACAAAAAGATAAATGGAACATGATGACGTTATCCTATTGTGTCGTTCACTTCGGCTTGTGCCGTGTGATGACTCATGCTCGAGGTTGACGGGAAATGGGAAGGGCTGGGAAATGACGTCATCCTATTGCGTCGTTCACTTGAGCCAGTGCCGTGTGATGACTCATGCTCGAGTTTGAAATGAAATGGGGAGACGTGCGAGGTGACGTCATGCAGCAATGGGCAAGCTACAGATGAACGGTTTGAGGACTACATCGTCATTTTCGCGACAAAGTTCCAGAACTTTGAGTTGAGTAAATGCGTAAGAATACAAGTTGAACAACAGTGTTGAAATTGGTTCACAATACATGTAATGTACTAAAAAAACCGTCGAAATATGTGAATAGCTGTAAACTCGTTGCTTATTAGGCCACGGCTTAATCCGTCGGCTATAGAAGAGACCTCAAAATCTCACATTTTTTGCGCCAAGCTGGAGGTCACATCAGTTGGTGGATTCATACGAAAGTCGTATCATGAAGGCTTTGACCTGGAATACGTGCTGTTAAAGTTTCAGCTCCGGATCTAATCTCAGTCAGCGGCAATAAATTAAAAACCAAAAGTTGGACGACAAAAACTAACAAAAAACTACGGGGACCAGGATGACGTCATCCTATTGCGTCGATCACTTCAGCCTGTGCCGTGCGATGACTGATGCTCGAAGATGAGTGGGGAGGACTGGGAGGTGACGTCATCCTATTGCGTCGTAGACTTCGGCCTGTGCCGATGATGATGACTCATGCTCGAGGTAGCAAGGAAATGGGGAGGACTGGGAGTGTTTTTCCTATTCACCTTACACAATCACTCATTTACAAAAAAATCTCACAGCCGTGGCTTCCACGATCGACAACGTCGGGATATTTGTAAATCTGCTGCTGCTTCCACCACTCCCGCAAGTGTCCAAACTGGTTGACAATAATCCACACCACCACAACACACATTAACATCTGACTCAGTAATCGCTATAGTGAAAGCAACAAACAAACCAAAAACAAGCTCAAGACAACACAGGACTTTGAACGTTGATTTGATAAAATGTAGGTAGGATTTTAATACAAATACTTAATTTAATTTGGCAGGTGCACACACAAGTGTCTTGTGACTTGGTGAGAGCTTTATGCCGATTGTGCAACTTGTGGTGACCAATAATGGGATGAAAATATGCAACTCATGCAAGCCCGACAAGATGGAGCCCTCGAAAGTTTAAGATAATAGACTGATTCAATCGGTCTGCACTTGGCAAACTTTTTTGATTCGCTGACTCAAAGTTTACAACACAGACGGTGAACATCTATATTTTGTCGATGGCTGACGCACAGCCATCGACAAAATTTCGGCCCGACTCGCAAGTGGTAATTTACAGTTTCTCTGCCGATAGGGAACCTTGGCCAAGGATCTGCCAAAGCTCATGCGCAAAATTCCGTAAAAAATCTCTCAAAATGAATGAAAAACATGCACTGGAAGGATCTCACCAATATTTTGAAACTACTTGGAATCAAATGATTCAATAGTCATTAGAAGGACTTAAAGAAAATCAATTGGAGTTACAACTACTGTCATAATTTGGTACTAACAATCCAATTGAACATAAAAATAATTTAAACTCGTAATAGTTAATCTCCTCAGCAATGTTCGCAACTCAGCTTGATTTCATTACCGCATTTCAGGGACAAAAAGAATCCATTAGTATAGAATCGCATTAAGATACTCAGCAGTTTCATCCACGTTCTCCTCATTAAGAAAGGTCAAATGGTTTCCATGGACTTTCCGTG
>JAQIWI010002395.1:0-12557 GCA_034698825.1 Deuterosminthurus bicinctus | reverse complement strand
CAGAGGAAACGCTGAATGAGTGGGCTGTAGTCAATTTTACTTTGAAATTTCAACACATGAGTGAAACTATATACGATGGTGGGTGGATGCTAGGATGCTACGGAGAGTATTCCAGAATGTGAAAATGTCCGCATATTCCCACCATCTCGGAATTACTCATGGAAGGGACAATAATTTAAATCGTTTTAAGCTTTACGGACCCGTAAGCATTTCTATTTACACTATTGATTTTCACAGAGGCAGATGTCTCTCCATCTTAGCAAAGGATTTCATTATTTCCACGTGTCATACACACAATGTGTTACGGGTGAAAGAGGAAATCTCTTAATGCATTTTTATGCTTGGATGATGCGAGGGTTTCTTAAGAAATGAATGTACGTCTGTGTGTATAACCCAGGTGAAAGGAGGAATTCTGAACGCTGAGCTAGTGTGTGTATTCGATGCGTACATATGCATCTACTTATGTAATTGCTTACGAATGATGGCAGCGGCAGTCTTTGTCCCCGCCACACATTATTATGAAAATGAGAGTAGACAAGTTTCACGCACGTCTGCCTGCCTCCTTTGGCTCGTTGGCTAAAATCTGGCGAAAAATCCATTCGTAAATCTTTGTTTCTGGTTCACAGAAAGAGTGTAGAGAGGAGAGAGAATGGTGGAAATTTTAATGGGATTTTCTATTTTATTTCCAAACTTACTCGTCCCACACTAGCTCCGCTCATTTGATTAATGTATCTCTCCTCCTCCTTCTGCTCTCTTTTAGGGATTATTTAGATGGAAAATATCCTCTTTAGACGGCATTCTCTCTCTCATTCCGGGCTCATGGCCTCATGCATATTCAACCAACTATTGCCTGTATAATTTTGTACACAAACCGCATCCATAATTATCTGCAAGGTTGACCGCTGGTGAAGGATTTTAGTGGATAATAAGACTTAGAATTTGAATTTTATAGAAATGATTGATACTACTGGAGCGTTTTGGAGCACAAAGGATTACATCTAGTATACTAGAGTCTATCCCATTTTATAAAATCAGAGAATCCTTGAGATCGAAGGTAAGCTGTAAGAAAATTAATCGCATATCCATATTAATCAAACCAATTTCATGTCAATATTGTCAACGATTCAGATTTTTAGGGCCGGAAATGGATGGCAGATTATGCATGGTACATTTTCTAAATGAGCTTTTAGGAACATGCGTGTTCCTTTTTGTGAATATCAACGTATTTTCCTTTCCAGTCATTCCGTTCTGTGGTGGTGTGTCGGAAAATATAGTAGCATTTACGGCGGTAAATAAGCAGTTAATTATAAGAGGGGAAGCTCCACGTGTATGGCCTTAAGAAGCATTCATGGTGATACTAAATATAAGGGAATTATCAGAAGGAGTTTTAGCGGCCGTGCCAGCCTCGCGGTGAGACATCCCTCTTTCGTTCCTTTTGACTCTCGTACAAATAACCGTATATAGGAGAGAGGATGTCGACAGGTCAAAGCGCAGCAGCATCTCCGCAGTGTGTAGAATTAATATTAGAAGCTCTCTCGCTGGAAACCAATATGAATTACCTGTCAAATTTTCAGCTTCGCTAACCCTCACCCCTCGGAATCTCCCTCCATGCGGCTGTCTCTTGGCTGCATGCAGAAAATAAATACCAACATGTGCTCTTTAATTCCACGATTTATCTTGATACTTATCACGTGCATTTGTAAAGCAGGTTTGCCACGCGCTTGGCGTTATTCAAGGTGTCACTATGCCCTTGCATTAGTGCTACACACTAACCCCGCCTCAACCTCCTCCAACTGTGACACACACATAGTCCCTTTAGCAACACTTTTGAAAACGGCCTCAATCTTCTAGTGACGTCATGGCCGTGAAAATTCTCAGCATCTTGTCAGGCCTATTGTGTGAGTTGTCGACACACTTGTGTACCCATCTTCCGTGACTACATAAGTACGGTCGCAATGAGTGAGAGAAGTCTCATTTTCCCTGTTCGTCATCTGTCAACATTCACGTCTTATTTGCGACAGGGAAATTGCCATTTGAATGTTGGAGCAAACGGAGTTTGAGAAATGTTTCTCCAACAAGCAAGCTCTCACTCCGTCTAATTATTATTCTGTCCTAGACACTTCCCCGTCTGTCTCTTCGCATTAGACTTGCTCTCTTTTTCTCTTCTCCCTTTCCATCTATAGCACTCCCGTTCCATCACGTTTGCATACTGCACGTATGCACACTTTCTGGCTCAACTTGATCAGAGCCTTAAGCATATGTCATAAGGAGATGGTGGACTAAAGGCAAGCTGAGTGTGTGTGTGCTCCATTCAATCTCCTTTCTCTGTTTCTCCCCAGCAGAACCTCAACTTTATAATTCAAGCTTTTCTGTCCAGGTTTACTTTGCTTCCTTCAACATTACTCTTTCATTATGTGAGCGGCCTCTTTCAACTTTAACTTTCATGCATTAGTTAATTTATCCTGTATTAAGCTGAATATGAGACTTTAATTAGATGAATACAACCTCTCCTCCCCCTCTTCTCATGAATTTCCATTAATATTTTGCGCCTCACAGACGTCTTTGCATTATCAGTGAAATAATGATTGACGCATTGTTGTATTTTATCTCCTCAGCCTCTTTTGAGTATATTCAGCCATTAATCCTTGGATTTCCAACAGAGTTTTCTTCCCTCAAGTACACATTCGACGGTTTCCTCAAGAGAATCTGACAAAAGGCCTTTGATTATGCATGCAAGTAGTATATAAGACAGCTTTTCATGGCCTGGTTAGCAAGTATAAATATTCTTTCCCTGTCCATGATGTACATGTGGGTACATGTCTGAGTTTAATAAGAACTGGAGACTGACAAGCGCCTTAGCATCTTGACCTTTTCTCACGCATCCTTTCTCTCTGCTCTCATCCAACACATGAAGTAATACGCGAGCCGGAGGCCCAAGGGTTCTTCTTACTAAACAGTTATCTTTGAAGTCTGAAACATTAAATACTAAAAGGGGCAAGTGAAGGGTAAAGTAAACGGCGGTGGTTGAGAGAAATGAGCCTGTGATTGCTATTCCTGTGGGAAAATTAAGGGCTGATTATGGTAGAGGGGAAAGGGAGAGAAAGAGAGATGCTTTGAAAAAGTTTTCCCCTTTGCTTTAGCTCGTTCTCGTCATATCCTTCCATGTCAGAACAAAGGATAAGATGAATACTCAAGATGTGTGTGGATGAAACGTGAACAGAGAGAGAGAGAGAGCTCTGTGTCAAAGTTAAGGCCTCACTCATGTTCTGTCTGACTACGTGAGAGATATGTAATGTTAATGCGACGTATGAGTAACATAAGGTACAACTTTCCACCGAGGATTGATGACTGTGATAGAGATGAACGTGAGATTTTATCTGGATGAAGCAAAGAAGAGATGTGCGTGTTTGAAGGATGAGAGATTCCTTGGAGACGTGTAAGTAATACACACTCAGCGGTAGCCCTCACATAACAGGTCAAGTGCGTGTGAATTCTCATTTCTGACTCGTTCTACATAAAGACAAACAGACGAGCGGGTGAGAGATAGTAAGCCTGAAAGTCGCCCATTCCCGTCCCTTTCTAGCTTTGTACCAAATAACAAAGAAAAGCTGGTCATTTTCATTGTATCCCCATAGCCATTGTGTTTGTAAAATTTAGCCCTCGTTTACATATAAACGTAAAATATGTGAGCCATCAAGTGCAGAAGAAAAGTTGTACTATTTGTCGCCATTGAAAAGAAAAAGAAGAAGAGAAAAATAATCAGAATTTGTATGTGTGCGTCTTTATGCATACATTCCTAGATTGCCCTACCAATCCTAAAATCCCACTTTGATTGTTCTCTTTTCCTCTCAAACCAATTCCCCCGCCTTTCCTTCAGTGCTTCCTCGCTATTATCTAGGTCAGCCTTGTACATCAGAGAACATCCATTGTACTGCCAAATTTATTCCAACTCAGTCCAAAAGCTCTCATCAACAGCCGCGCAACTTCCCGTTGTCATTTTCCTTTCGTCATTATTATTTCAGGCCACAAAATGAGCCACCAGTTTTTCATCCTGTTCATGACATAGTAAAGAGTAGAAAATATTTCCGTCCATCCGACCAATTTATAATTGCTTGGCGGCTCATAAATCTCCATAGCAGCATGCATGCATAAGGGTGGTCCCATGTGTATGCATAATGTGACACACAGCGAGCCTGCAAGCAAGTTAAGGCCAGAATTTGTTTGAATGAATGAGGATGTTCGAGCACTCAAGGCCGATGTGGTTCCGCAAAAAAAAAGACGGAAGGAAGTCGGAAATGGAAGCGGAACTTAAGAATGGCATGTGGTTGTGATGATGAAGATGAGGTAGCCCGAAGAATTCTTTCGGGAAAGGCGGATCCTGTGGGATTGGGAGCACGCGGAATGTCACAGGCCAGTTTGAAAGTCGACACTACACGAATAATAAGGCTTTCAATGTTTTGCCTATGTTTTAGTAATGACAACATGCAGTAAACTGCGTATTCGTAAAGAGATTAGTTCTCCCCAATTATTTCGAATAGATGCATTAACGCCTATTGACAGTTACCATTTTCTTTCCGCCTGCAATCTGATGTGACCTCTGTTACCGGTAATTAGTACAAACAGAGTTAAACCTGAACATTAACTGATAGTTTCCCGAGATATTTTTGACCTCTTTAGTATTAAAAACGATAGTATCATCACGACTTACACAACAATACCAGCGGAGTCAGAAGATGGAGTAATAAAAAGAGCAAAGAACGTTGCCACAAAAAACGCGACAGAGAGTGGAGTGAAAATATGGGACAGTGAAAAAGTGTCATTTGCTCCACCACGCATCATTTTAAGCATTAACGTGGTGAAGGAGTAAAAAAAAGTGCTACGAATTTTTATTAAAGTGGAACATTATGGTGGGCTACGTCATTTACAAACGCTGGCCAAGCACTATTCACCTCCTTATCGGAGGCATCATCATATGACGACAACTTGGACTTAATGTCCACCCCGAAGCGTTATCTGATCCCGCTCAGCGCTCTTTTATGGTCATTACTTGGTCATTCTATTCTCATCTGTTTTCACATTGACCAAACTGTGCATAAAGTGTCCCTTTGTGTGTCTGCATGCGCGAATGTATGTGCGTTGGAAAAATACTACAATTGTGGAGAATCCATGGCAATAAACGATGCTTTGCTGTTGTGTCGGTGTGGTGAAGTTGTCTGCACGGGTTTTCTTCACTGATGTTGTGAGTGTGGTACCGTGTACCGTATGCTATAATAACCAACGAAGAACATTAGTCGTAAGATTTGTAACCTTGGCGACACATGGTCTGATGATACTCACTGTCATGTAATTATTTGTTAAGAGCATAGACAGAGCAACATTCTATTGTATTATTTCCGATGGCACTGAACATAATTTTCCAGCAATTCTAAGTATATTTTCCTCATTCAGTTCAAGTAATACACCCCGTACATTGCCTGTTTTGATGTGGAGAAAGTTGAGCCCAGCTTGATTATTTTCTCCTCCCATGAGAGCCAGAGAAAAAAATCCAAGGTCAAATTACATAATATTACGTAAGTATAGTAATACGCTGAGACCGATGAAATTTTTTCGTCTAACGCTCCTGCATATCAATGCACAGTATCACTCACTCACACACACATACTCTTCTCTCGCATTCAAGTATAATGTTAAGGGATCAAGTTGACTGCAAGAGGAAAGTAAGCGGACAACCGTTGTTTCTCCTCCTCCAATTCAAGTTTGCACGTTTCCTCGACAAAATGAGATGGAAGAGGACGCCTGAGGAATTTAATGTAAGCAGAAAAAAGTTTCTCTTCCTTCCATCTTCCTTACAACATGAGTTTCTGGAGGCCCTCTTCCTCACTCTCATGCCTGTCTCCCATTGACGCCATCACTGCTTCCTTCAACTCGACTAGAATCAAAGCAGACTTTCCCCATGTGTTCCTATCCACAGTAGTTGGCATAGGGAAAATATTTGACTCAAGTCATCAACAGCGATTTGCAAACTTTTCAACGATATTTGTCAGAGTTGAATCGGGAGTGAGATTCTTTAGCGTTCGTTCGTGCTATATTCCATGTCCATGTTACTTACATGGCTATTTTACTTTTGATGCTGTGAGCAGGTTCGAGAAGATGAAAAGCATTTACCTACAGTTTTGCGCAACTGATGAGGACGCCCCGAGGAGGAATATATGAGAGAGAAAGAGAGCAAGTTTACGGAAGTAAGCGCAAATACTTTGCTCTCATGTGGAAAATAGGCGAGAGAAAGAGTGTGTTGAAGAAGAGAGGCTCATCCTCTAAATGTGTCCAATTCACCGGCGAACATCTCATCACTTGAATCCCCTACTGGGTACTCAGCAGTCAACAAAGACGCCGACTTAAGCCACCAATTCAGTCAGTATCCTTCCGCCTTTCTATTATGAACTTCGACTGAAAATCTCCTGAGCAGTTCTTCACGCACTCGCACAATTGTGAGCACACGTGTAACAACGTGTGTGAATGCGTTGAGACCACGCAAAGCTCACACTAACACTGCATACAAATTTGCACGCGGAAACTTGAGAAAATTGCATTACGAACTTTGAGCCTACACAAGGCGTTTGAGGACATCAAATAGGATAAGTCAAGTAGGAAGCAATTTTGCCTGCAGGAGTGAAATTCGCACTTGAAGATTTTCTATTTGGGCACAGCTATTCCTAACGCGTCATGTTCCTCTATCTCATTTTACTGCATCAACTTAATCTCATCTTGACTACACCCCCAAACTCCTCAAGGAGACATTTACGCAATAGAAAAGTACACATCCATAATAATGGCTTAGTCTGACTTGTGCAAAGTATGCCATCAAGGGTACCCTATAAAGAGGGGAATGACAGAAGGAAAGGGCACGTATAAAAGTAAATTGTTTCTAGGTTACGATTCATGCTGCATACTAGCACATTACATACACACAGGCAACATGGCTCTGTTGTCAAAATTTCCTCATTGAGCTTACATCGCTTTACCACGTTTAGCTTACTTCTGTTATCGTCAGCAGTGGTCCAGTGATCCTGACAGCTTTGAACCTCTGCTTGTCAAGACAGACGGAGAAGAGAGCGAGAGAAATCCCATTTTTGTTGCAATCTGTCTGACAATATTCCGGTCAGCCATGAATAGAGCTTCAAGTTGAGTCAGCATGAAAAGCACAAGAGAAAGAGGAGGACGAGCATTTTCGGTCAGTATTAAATTATACATCTCACATTCCTTTCATAACTTGCTCTTTAATAAAATCTCCTAAATTCATTCTCAACTTCGCCTTCAATATAAACTCCGTTGAATAACCCTGCAAGCATTCATTCTTTCTCTCATTCAATTTGAGCTAAAGCTTAAGACGTCCTGTCACCAAGCTCACACACAGAAGTTCGCAGTGGTATGAATTCATTCTAAGAGTTATAGGGAACTTCTTTGTAATAATAAGGAGGAGAAAAGCGAGGATTCCAGTCAGGACTCAGCCATGCATAATTGTGAGTTTCTCCATGAGATGTTACATTGATTTCTAAGGTATTCTGAAACAGTAGAAACGTAACAGTCAAAAACCTTCACCTTCCTCATAGTTTATGAGAGAAATAAAGTGGAGAGGATTCACGAATGCATAAACTCGAGCTCACACACACATACACAAGCATAGAACTACAACATTCCATTCTGCTTAAACCTGAATTTATATTTGGACACTGTGCTTCTCTGGCTCAATTCAAGTCACACCAAAGGTACACAGATGTATAGGAAATTTATTTGGAAACTATGTTTATTCCGCTTACTCGCCTTTCATAAAATCATATGGATGCATATAGGCTTCTGCTCCTCCACTTCCACCTCTGACAGAACGGAAGGCACAGACACCAACACTTAATGGTTACATCCACAAGACGGCCGTGGCGGAAGATACCAGGAAAAGTCATTCCCTCTCTCGTTTCTGCATTACCATTCTATCCGGATAAAGGTGTTATTACATTCCCAGGAAACTCCATCCCGATATTCATCCAGCTGGAAATGTCAGCTGTTGTATGCTCTGTGGTGTGTTCCTACGTGCACATTGAATGTGGGAGGAAAATAACTTAGCGTAGGTACAAGAACGTTTTCCGGGGATAATACAAAGGAGGTTAGCGAGGTCGAATTGGATTATTCCACAACATCCGCCACATTCTATTTTACAGCATTGAATATCAATAATGCCTAAACATACTTCATACTAGGACTGAAGCCGACAGTGAAACGGAGCTATGCATTTGTATCTCCTTGAAGTTCCTTGCACCATGGCGAAGTATGTGAATACTTAACCTGCGTGTATTAGCTCACAACTGGAATAACACTAGTACAGCAGCTAAAGAATATTTGAAGTCTTTAGAGGAGCACAAAAGACTGCAAAACATTTTGCGAGCCCAGAGCTTAAAAAAAAGCAAAACTTTGAAGGGTTCAAGTTGGCTCTTTCATTATTATTTGCAAATCAAAATGCATTCAGTTTCCGATTCACTTAAAGATTTATGACATGAGTAAAGAATACTCAGAGGAATAAACCCAGAATGCCATTCCTGCATGTCCTCAAGGGGTATTCGTGCTCAGCTGAACAAACAGAAATATCGGCCATGAGTTTATTGCAAAAAGTAACTCTGTCACGGCCTATATGTAAAAAGTCTATGGAATGCAATCAGCTCCAAGTATGTGTGCCATTGAATACAGGAACTTGGAAGTTTTGTGATAAACGCTCATACTATGCACAAAGCATCGTGCTTTCTCAAGAACTGTATAGACAGGATGAAGTTATTTATTGAACGGTAGTTTCGACATTGTGCCGGCAGAACTCCTTAGAGGATTTGGTGGATGACGTACGTTTTATACCTTCAGCGGACTTTTTGGGATACACATTCATGCATCTGCACCCAAGCCTTCAAACGAAGGCAACTGAACATACGAAACCGTGTCTAATCAAATTCACATCACTTTCTCCAAGTATTCCTGCTCTTGTTTCCCCCTGCTGCCAAAACATCAAATCTTGTTTATACTTTTGTTGTCACTTGTATTCTTTTACTAAGATCCTTCGCTTCGCCCATATTTCTTATCTAAAGAAAAACATTGCCTGTGGTCGGTCTGATGCATTACTGTGCTGGAGAGAAAGAAGGGCGATCATTTGGACCGAGGGAGATATCGAGGTTGTTTGTGAAATATCTTTGTGACTGAATTTAAAGACACAGTGTACACACTAACATACATAGACAGAGGGCCTCTGGATCCCTACGGAGCTCAAGAGGAAGAAACATGCAGCATTAAATTATGTTTTTCACAGATAAACATAAATACCCGCCAGAGAGTTTGACATGTGACAGCATTACTCCGTGTGTAGCATGTACACAAAAATGCCTCTGCTCCGGTTCAATGAAGAGAGAAAGTTCTTCTGAGAAGACAGATGGACGGAGGAAAAGACACACAGAGAAAGAGAGAGAGATAGGGAGTCCGTTGCTGTTTTTACGCAGCTTTACCTTCTGTACTTGTGATTTTAACGAAAAAACCTCTGTAGAATCAAAAGGAAGGAGAAAACCATTAAGATGAAAAGATGGGAGAGAAAATTGTTCATTGAAAATACGGGGACCATTGGTTTTTGGGGGTTATAAATAAATTGGCAATTGACTTGAATGTGTCGTTCTGCAGGAGAACCATGGGAGACCAGGATGAGTTATTAGTCCGTCACAACCAAGGCGACTCACCCCAATTTTTCACTCTACTCTTTCCCTCCTCGTCTCGAAATTTTCTCAACACACCTACCAAGTTTACGGATGTCACAGCTTCTATCCGAACTGGACATGACACAAGTTCCTTATCAATATGTTTCTACGTTGAATCTTCAATCCAAAGCTTTTCCATTGTAAAACAATCCCACCCTACCTGTCCCGTGACCGCTCGCAAGACCATGAAATGAATCAACATTTCTTACAGAAGCTGTAGAAAATCTTTGTAAATGAATACGATGAGTATCATCTATGACAGGACTTTGAGGCCTGAAACTGCACGCGCACTCGATCTAATGTTCCACTTTTGAGTGGAAGTGAGGTCGAGCCCAGTACAAAAACGGTCTACTTTTATTCTCTGTCCAAAACAGCCCTACAGTCAGTCCGCATGTTAGAGTGGCGAGCAGGAACGCACAAAAATTAATGGACTGTACGTGCGTATACTTTTATCGTTTCATTGGGCTTTAAGGGGGAGAGAGGCTGGCATAGGAAGAGATGAGAGCCTCCTCACGAGAGTAACAGCATCTGCACTAACTTCCTTGTCATCTCCAACCTATTTTCTTTTGGTCGGAAAAGAATAAGGATCACAAAAAATATATAAACTATATGGCACTTATAGTGCGTAGGTCTGTGGACCAGAATCATCGTATTCGCTTAAAGACGCACATGAAACAGAAGAAGGGGACAAAAATGTAAGAAAGGTATAGAGCTGGTGAAGAGCAAAAATCTATTTTTTTTTCTCCTATCAAGAGTACTACGTCTGGTTGCGACCTGAAGCTTCTTAAAGCTCCCTTTACGCCTGGGATACCACGTGGAGAAAGTAGAGGTTTACTAGCTTATATTGAGAAGCTTAAGAGAAAGAAAAAATCATGGTGGGATGAAGCTACTATAAAAAAGGTTAAAAGGAGGTTTTAACCGAGAGGGAGGAACAAGTATATAATACGCACTGACTAAAGCTCCGGCCATCTGTTTTCTAAAAGTCTTTTATTTATGAGCCCAAGCACGGTAGGACAATTTTTCCAACAGCCCAAAATAGGGGGAGAAGGGGAAGAGAAAGAAAAAACAAAGACAGAAAAAAGAAAAATTCAGCTCACAAATCAAGATAAATAATGAAAAAAATGAAAATGACACACCTGCATCTATCAACGAAGATTTGTTAGTTGGCTCAATCGATTTTCTCTCCCTCTCTCATTTGTAATGCTCGTCTTCCCTTCCGCACCGCAAATAAGCGTAAAGATCCTGGCAATTTTTTCCCCTGTCTCCAACTTTACTCACTGCCTATAGTATATATTAAGTTCAAATGGATTTTAATCAGACAGTTCTGCATAATGGGGGCATACTGTACGCATACATGGTGGCATACATGGTGGACGGCTACCACAGTTCTTCACCAACTCTTCCAACTTTAATTGTCCACACTAAGGTGCTGTAAGTGAACCATTTTTCTCAAGACTACACTCAGCCAGAGGGTTTCTATGAAATAATGTATGAATGTGTGAAATATTGCCCTTTTAGTTACAGGAATGAATCTGTGCACAATGATTAGATTACATGAAGTAAGTGCATGCTCTACACAAGTGTTCTTGGAAGTCCCATACACAAGGAAAGCATCAAGGTGTTGGCGTACTTCATCTGGAAGGGTCATTTAGATGCTTCTTCTACTCAATTACATTCAACCGTAGTTTTTGCTACGTGAGAGAGCCTTTCCAGAATTCAAGTGGCGTCCGCCCGCATGGTCATTGAACTTGAGAAGCAAAGGGGAGATGTGCAGACTGTGCAAGGCAATTTAGGTACAGAAACTCACAAGAAGGATACTAATTCAGGAAATTATATCCTCACAAAGAGACCTTGACCTCATTGATTTCATTATTTATTTTCAATGCAATGCAGTCCTTTAGATCATAATTTTCGATATGAGGTGCATTTATTTCATCTTATCATCAGATTCACCCCCCGGAATATTTCAAGAGGAAAACTATTGACTGTGCTCAGTGCCTGTTTAAGGAACGTGTAAGTTTGAGGAAGGATTATGCAGCCAAGTTTATAAACTTGACTGTATAATGGAATATTTTCAGGCTATTATTGAAACCTAATTAACGTATGGTTGTCATACTAAAGAACTGGAAAAAACGTCACAAAAGGACCAAAATAATAGTCTAAAATTAAATGGGAGCTTAAGCATCATTTCCACGTATACAAGCGCACCCTATCTAAACGAAAAGTGAGCTGCTTTCCTAAAGGCGCCAGATGAAACACAGTTTGTCAGCATGCCGCCCATGAGTATTGTGGATTGTGGATTCTGGATTTGAGTGAGTTGAGTTGAGCTTTGTCCATTTCCATTTATTGTCTTTAATAATTAAGGCTTCTTGATATCTTGATAACATGTGCACATGTTAAAGAAGCGGTTTACTGCTCACTTATATAAATAACGCTCTAAAAAGTACGATTTTTCAGTGGATGTTGTTGATCTATTCATTGACGCCTTTGTGAAGGAGCAAGTTGAATACAAAGAGTGCTTGACAATTTGTAATTTATTACAACAGCCATAGCAATGGCGGGCCAAAAGTTGTTCTGGGGTATGTGACTTAATATCTGAATTGTCGCGAGTTGGGAACCGGAACCTCTGAAATGTAGATTTTAATTCAAGGTGTCGTGTTCTGTAGGTCTCCAGATAGAAACTGGAAAAGCTTATGCACAAAAGGTGGGACAGAGCTTTGCAATCCGCCAAGCTGTGCTTCAGACCAAGAAAGATGCTTCATCAGGTAAGAGATACTGAGA
>JAQIWI010002394.1:0-12560 GCA_034698825.1 Deuterosminthurus bicinctus | reverse complement strand
GAGAGAGAGAGAGAGAGAGAGAGAGAGAGAAACAGGCTAATCAAATACAAGATTCATTTCCAGGTAGGAGCAATCATCAGTTTTACATTTGTATGCAACAGCAGCTGGCTTGCCGACATAAAAAAAATAGACTGTATTTCTTACTCCTTTTAAATTCTCGTACACTTGATGCTGTCAAATGCAAAATCCTCTTGACCTAGGAATAGCTCTGTGAGTGTACGTGCGTGTGAAAACCTGTGTGTACTCAAGTGTGTAGTACGTAATAGTAGGGTAGCTGTGACGTGTCTATACGTGCGATCAGAATGCACTTGTGCACACAATGAACTTCTTCAACGGTAGTTAAGATAGGCCTGTCGAGTAAACATTTGATATAATTGGATAATAATGGCCGTTTGAATTATTAATAACTCTCAAAAATATTTCTGACACACAGGAGGAGTATGCGGAGGTCAACAAGAGTAAGATACGGTGGAGGGACATGGGAACTGGCAGCAACACTCATCGTCCTTGGACTTGCTTTCCGCTCTGCTCAGTCAAGTAAGTTAAATAGGACCAACCTTCTTTGCTACATCAAGTATAATCTTTGGAAGTACTGTGTACTCGGGGAGTGGTGGTAAATAATGTGTGCAGATCACGTACATTATATTGACATTCCGCTGGCAGCTTGAGCGCCAATAGAGTTTAATCAATCATAAATTCCTCACTTTTACAACTACATCCCATGTCAGACAAATACAAACAAACGCTCTAACAGAACACACAATACAAAGGATTGCAAAAAAATATTCATCACATCTTCAGTCCCGGTTCGTGTAGGAACAATTACTTGTAATTTGACTTGGACACGGTGAGAATTAGTGGCATACCGCTCATGTTCCCCTTGTAACAGTTAATAAAATATACACGCCATAATATTACCTCATTCATGCTCCATTATCTTGTTAATGTTTTCAAGAAGAGAATGGATCGATAACGATGAGCCTTTGTAATGATGCTTGGTTTTTTTTTATATTTCTTGGTGATTTTTGGCTTGTGTCTACTGTAGACACAAGCCAAAAATTCCTGCCAAATTTTGCTATAATGCCACGGTCGGTCAGACCTGTCAAGCGAATGTGTCAAAAACATGCGTATAGACTGAAGACATCTCAAGTTCTGTACGAGTTGCACTCACAGCTGGCAAACAAGTGTGTCATTTAGATCTCTTTGAGAGAATTTTAGTATTACATGTAATTCCACGAATAACTCTCAGAATTCTACTGAGCAGTCCCTGTTTCTCAGACGGTGTGACGGGTATGTTTCTTCTTATTATCATATAATATAAGATGTCTCCTAATCTTCTTTCTTTCCACTCGTCTCTCTCACACTTTGCACAGAAGCATGAGAATTATGTCTTGAATGTGTGAAATCCGTTTTTAAAGCTGACTTTTTTCTCCCTTTGAAATGTAGCAAGTTCAAAGTCATATACTTATTTGGCGATTACGAAAAGAAAAAAGACAAAGGGGACTGACTTACTGGCTACATAAGCAAGGAGAAAGAAAGGACGAAAGAAAAGTCAAAGAGAAATATGGCTGTTCATCTTAAGAATGTGTGTGTGCTGGAGATATAGCAATTTGCCTTGATCACCGCAGGTGGCAGTCTTATATGCTCGGGATTCTCCTAGAGCCCGGGAATAATATGGTAGAAAACTTGGTCAAATGGCGCAAAGTTGGGCTCTCATGTAATAGCGGAGTCATGTTCCACCCACGCCCAGGAGCTCAACTAATCATGTGCATATGAATTGATCCCCCACTGATTTTTTTTCGTCCACAGGCCCGATCAATCGTCAAGTTGGGATTAGCGAGAATGTCTTCATCACCGTCCAGAATGACACGTATGGAAACGAGCAACGAGGTAATTGAATAACGTTCCATGTTATTTCATCAGTGGCATCAGATCCCTGTGTGTATAACCATTGTTATTCTTATGGGGAAGAGCCGGCTGGTAGGACCATTGTTAGGCGGATGAGGAGGTTGAGTATACTTTCTACGATCCAGTTGTGTGGGGATACGGAGGAAGAGAGAGAGAGAGAGTTCCATGGAAAAATTAGCATTTAGAATGAGTATTGCCTTTGTAGTAGTAAAAATTAAGGGAGTTTTCGGCTAAGTTGAATGAGCGGATGTTGCTTACTTGAATGCAGAGAAAGAGACAGAAAGGATCCCTAGCGACTGGTGTCTCATGGATGGTGGCGGTTTGGGGGAATTAAGATTACGAGTAATAGTTACACACGAGACTCTATATACTTTGCGTGTAGTAACAGTTTGTAATGAGTAATGCTTTGGACTGGGGCGGAAGAAATTGGCTTTGTAACTCAAGAAAGGAAAGTGGAGTGAGGCTGAGATATTATATGTAGACCACGTGCTGCCATTACACGGGTCCGACGTACGTTAGTGTGCAACAAGGAATATGTTAGACAATAATAGGAGACAATCAAGGGGATGATGTTATGGTTGGCAGAGGAAGCCATGAGTGAAATTAACTCTTGAACCTTGTTCTTGCTCATCTCCCTCTACAGTCTGTTCCATTGATTCCGTGACCTATGAGGATGGAGACTCAATCCCTACCTCATCTCCATGTGAGCACTGTATCTGCCGCCCTCCAGGTTTTGCCTGCACCATCATTAGCTGTGAGTATCGTCCGGGATGCAAGGCACTCAAAAGGTCCAACCAATGCTGTCCTGAATATCAATGTGGTAAGTCTCTACAATTTGCATTCTACACAATAACTTTATCACCACATTGTGAATGAGTGTACACAGGTTGGCTAACCAGATGTTTGTACATCAAATCGTACACATAAATAGAAGAAGAGCTGGTTGAAAAGTGGTTAAAGTTAACCTTAGTTGCTTGTTTTTATCTCCTCTAAATAAGTCTATTCAGTCAAAATTGAAACCAATTTAATCCCTTGACTAATTCATAAACAATTCACGTGGTCCAAGACGTCCTTACAACAAGAAGAAAAGCATGAAAGATGTTCATTAAGGAAGGGCTCTCCACATGAAGATCGATCTTCATCTTAAATCTGTGTCTCAAAAATGATGCGGCTGTTGGAGAGAATATTATCATGTCATATACGTACTATACGATCCTAATCATACAACTGTAATTCTCACGTTTTCTCACACACACGCCACACGTGCGTCGATAAATCAAAGTGTCGAAACTTTATTCACGTAACTGGCAATTCAGCCATGAAGATACGCTCGTCCTTTTCCGCTCTTTATCGCTCCTATGACTGCTCTTCCATTTGTGACAGTTACCACATCGGAATGTAGTATATGTGTGTGAAAACTGATGGTATTTGTGGTAGGGAGCTTGTGTTGTAGTTAGTAATGATTATTATGAGCAGTTCATGCATGTAGCAACGATTGTATTGATAAAATTGCAATCTTCATCCTGACTCGTCCCAGTCAGCTATGTCTTGAGTCGGACTCCAAATGAGGCAGGTAATTGATTCCTTGGGTGTGTGTGTGTAGCAGGGCTAAAAATTCAGCAGCAAAGCCTTGCGCATGGTACCACAAATGCAGGTGTTAAGCAAGAAGAAGTGTGAGGGTAAGTTAGTGCAAAAGATTATTTGCCTATCTTCATCCCTGAATAGCTCACATGCAGCCAGAGGCTTTTGCTAATAAAATAACTGAGCTCCCACTTTCCAAAAGTGCGCTCATATGAAATGTTGAAGCATGCCTTGTGTTGAAGGAGCTTTTATTGATTCCAGCCACCGCCTCACTTATAAATCCACTTCACAAGCCAGCTAATCTGTCCTTCTGTTTTTCAATCCATTTAGGTCAAGAAACTTTGTGTGTTGAAAAGATTTTTTTTTCTTCTTCATCAAAAGGCTACGGCAAAGTTAGTTTGGCTCTGATGATAAAATTGGAAAAAAAATCAACACATTTTAAAGTCAAACTAAGCTTGCCGTATTGATGAACTATAGAGAGGGAGAGAGTGGGGAGAGATAACTTGTGTAGGAAGTCCGGTCTAGGCGGAAGGGTTGAACGGAGGGCTCTTTCCTTGAGCTGTGAGGTTAATAATGCGTGAGCTTGCGTAATGCCATTTCCTCCTCATGGTCATTTTTCCCACACAGACACGCACGCATTGGGGATATTGGTCGGCTGATGACACCGTTGCTCCGGCCGTCAAGGGATAATGAGAAAATGAGTGTAACTTGAAAGCACAAGTTGCACGGTTTTCTACCGAGCAAATCACTGAATTCTTTTCTTATGTTGAGCTAACAGTAGTGTCAAACGGTGCTCTATTGTTCTGGGCCGAGTGCAATGAGACGATCCGACGGAGAGAAATGGACACTTGGAAGGTCGTTCATGGATCTTCTCGCTCGTCTGTACAAATGTTCCATTTATGTGAAAGCATTGTTAAGTAACTTGTGTTAATCAATAGTGGACTGCGGGGAAAATGCCCTGGGTGGATTTTTCTCTACTTTTCGTTAGATTTTCACAGTCAAGCTCGCTCATGATCACTCCAAGTTTCCGGTCCGTGGGAGATTCTCCATTTTCTCACACACATATACTGACAACGTTCTGTTTACCGGCTGGACTGACCCATGTGTGCGTGATGGAGCTGTACTGTTGACAAAACGGAAAGGAAGGCGAGAAGAATTTACGAGATGAGTGAGAGCGAGGGAGAGAGAGAGAGAGAGGAAAATATTACACGGGCAAAGTGAGAAGCTTGGTTGAATGACCAAGCCTACGGCAAACTTCTTGATGTTCTACAACTTCCACCGCTCCCTCTGTACACATCAGATCAGTCTAATCAAATTGCTCTGCTAACTTCCGGGCGTCTTTGGCATCCACAATCAAAGGCTACAGATGTACATAATTTGACCATGAGAAAGATGATGATGATGAAGCAATACCTGCAAAACGCAATGGCTATGGTGGTGTCATTCTTAAGCCATGGATCCTCTTCAATTACCAACTCAAAGTCTGCAGCCTAATTTGCACTGTCATGTCATGATGGAAGAACAAATTCGTGGTGGACACTTTTATGTGTGTGAGCCATGTTGTGGTGCGATGGGGAAGCGTTGTTTTGACGAGAGAACAAAGATGTTCATTCATTCTTTGGCTGCGGAGAGGAGAGGAACGGGTTGACGGCCCCAGTTACGTACTATATTTTCAACCCTTACGGACCCATTCTTGTTTCCCAACACTATGCAGCTAAATATGTTGGAACAGATTTCAACACGTCCATTGTAACATGAAAAACTATTAATTTTCTTGACTTAAAAACATGCCTAACGAGTGTATCCATACAGCTTCTGCCAGTCACTATCTTGTGTTCATTTGATTAATTAATCTGCTCCTGATGTCAGAATGAACTACACAGAAGCTACAGGATGATTTAGCCCTGCTGCTATTAGTCTCTCTTTCTTCATCAATATTAGTAGCCAAATAAAATTTATGATGATCCCTAACGAATGTTGGCAGTCAATAGACCTCTTTTCAATGCAGAGGAGCTGGAGACAATAACTTGCTAAAATCTTGAATGCGGATCGATATAATGTACACATAGTTAGAAAGCCATCATGCATTCATGGCATACACCCACGTAGTTTACCACAGCAGGATGAATAAAACTCGATTCAATTTCATCTTCAGAGTTTCATGAAATGGAACGAGTTAGGACGGAAAATGATTTCAAGTATATTTTTGTGGGGTATCGTCACTGAAGTACGCTCCTTTCTACGTCATATCAGATTGCTCATGTCTGAAACAGGAATTAACTATCATTATTTAATTTTTTTATCCGTGCAGAGTGCGAGAAGGACGGGAAAATTTATCAGAATGGGGAAAAGATCTTGGACAACAATAATCCATGCGAGGTTTGCTACTGCCAAGGAGGAGATGTGATTTGTGCCGTGATTGACTGCTACTGGCGAAGTGACTGTCAGCCAAGATACATTGAAAATAGATGCTGCCCCCTTTATGACCACTGCCCACCTCCATCCCGTAAGAGTAATTGGAAATTGTGCTTGGAAACAAAGTGAAGACAGATTTATTAATGAACAAATTGTTTACAGATCCAGGACCACACAGGCCCATCCAGACCTTACCAACGACGACACGGAGACCAACAACTTTGGCCTCAGTTTTCCCATGGGCCAACACCACAACCACGACTGTTGCTCCATCAGTGCCAGCAGAACTGTCCACTACCACCCCTCTTGCTTCACTTTCCACATCCACTCAAAACGTCGCATCGTCAGTTGTTCCAAGTGAACCTACACAAGAAAATCTCGTTATTCCGTCCCAATCTCAATACCAAGGTGCTGCAAGTCCTGTAGAACTCTCTACAAACGCCCCAGACGCGTCTTCAGCTAAAGTTTCAACCCCAATCTCTTCTGTTACAACTGCTAGCACCAGTGCCGTTAGCCAATCATCGGAATCTCCTACTCAAGGACAGGAACCTTTAAGTCATGTACTAGGAGAGACTGAACCGGACGTCCAAAACCTGCCCCCGCAAAATCCCGAGGCGGCTACTGAAACGCCAGTAGTCATCAATGTCAACCTACAAGGTGCAGCTGAATTGGGAACGAGCGAGGCCATCAGTCCCCAGTCATCCGTATCCGAGCAAACCGTGGACATTTCTCCTACCACATCAAGTGTTTCACCCATTGAACCTACTCCAGTGCAAGAAATACAAGCGATACAGTCGGCTCAAATAGTACAGGAGCAGCCTCCAGTAGCTCCCGGCCAAGAGGTATCACCAGCGGAAGCTACAGTAGTGGTAGCTCATGACACTGAAGAAATTGCTACTGCAGAACCGACAAAAATTTTAGAGACCGTGGAGGAAGCAGGCCCATCTTCCACCACAGCCCATGCACCCGTCGATCCCTCTGCTGAGTCCTCTGCTGCTATAAATCCCTCGGTGATAGCCACTTCCGTTTTAGATCCCGCAGTTGAACCCACCATACTTCCCACTACTATTTCCACTGTATCCCAATCCGATGGCTTGACTAGTGAAATTTATGACGAAAAACCTGTGGAACCTCAAACGGAACGCCCGGTTCCCATTGAAATTAATTCTTCAGCCAAACCAATCCAGAGCGTTGCGCAAGAGAATGCATTTCCTGAGCCAGAAAAAGAAGAGCCGATAGTAGTAACAACTGCACAGCCTGCCTCTCAAGATGCTCCTTTAGCTTCAGAACCTGTGAATGAGCTGGTGGAAACCCAGAATAATGAGATATCTGTAAATGATCCAAACGCACAGAGCACTAACCTCCCTGTTCCTTCAAAAGAATCAAAGCCATTTGTCCAGCATGACATTATTATTGACCCTGTAGAGCAAAATAATGAACTGCCAGCAATCTTGGCGCAACAGAGACCTGCTGAATCAGCTGAAAAAGATGAAACGTCTCTTGCTGCTCATCTCTCGCATCAAAACGCACCCGCCTCTGTTTCCCAGAACGATACGGCCGTCATCCCTCAGTCAATCCCAGTGGCATCAGGGGCAGTAATTCAACTGCTCCCTGGTCCCACTGACATCCCCGCTGCGAATCTGGATGAGACTGGACAAGTTCAAACATCATCACCAGCACCAAGTCACGACGGCCCGTCCATTGAAAATAATGTTGTTGAATACGTACAGAATGGGCCCATTGAACAAGACTTGGTAGAGACCACAAGTGGACTTCCATTTGCTCAAAATGACCATTCAAATGTCAGTGGTGCAGATGTTGCTTCTGATGACAAAGTGGAAGCTACGACTATCCCCTCATCTTCTTCAGTTGCTGATGAGGCTTTGTCCGATGATGTCAATACCCCAGTTGGTGCCACTGAAAAGACACCAGAAAAACTTGTTGATGCTCCCGAGTTGCCATCAATTATGTCTATAAATCATGAGACTTTATTCGGAGATGATATTCTGACCACTAATAGCTTCCCTGAGAGAACCACAGAAATTTACCACGACGAGGCACCAGTTCCCGAAAAGGCCAGCGGCACGGTCGAAAGTCAAACAGCTCCTCCCGCACTCAGCTCTGAAAACGATGAGTCAGTGGTCACCACAGTCCCTTCAGTTGTCAGAGATGCGCCAGTCGTTGGAGAGGACAAGAATGTCGAAAATTTGACAGAAAATAATAATATTGTTCCCGAAATTTCAGAAGCCACTTCATCTTCAGTTTTAAGTGATTCAGCAAGCAACGGAGATGAACTCTCAGGTGACGAGGGCAGTGGAGAAAAGCCTGAGATAAACAATGTAGTTCCAATAAGTGATGATAAAGTCATCAGCATTGTTCATTCTAGCAACAATAATGATGAACCGGTCGCAACTACCTCATACTCTGTGGCAAGTGACGATGTAGAGATTAATGAGGAAGTAAATGAGCTGCTCACGACTACTAAATCAGTAGCTGTGGAACAAGATGCTGGTCAGCAGGATGCAGAAAACGATGAAGCTGTTGCTGCTGCAACTACCAGAGAACCAGCAGTAGAAATTAGCCAAGTGGGTGATCATCAGCAGGAGGAGCAAGTTGTAACAGAGCCTCAATTGGGTCAGGATACACCATCATCACTTTCAACGACACTCAAGTTACGGTTAGACCCTTCAGTTTTCACTAGCGGGGAGTCCAGCAGCAATGAGCAGCATGATGGTGCTAATAAGAATATCGTGAACGGATTTGAACCCATTGCTACAACTACACATCCCATCGCCCTCAACAGTGACGATGAGATTCCAACGACGCAGACCCCAGCCGTCGCTATAAGCCGCCAAGAAGACATCACTAATGAGCCGGCTGCTGTTACGACTGAAAGTGATGTTGTGTTTGACATCGTTGGAGCGACCAGTTCCTCCGCTCCTGGTGCACCAAATGAACTTAAGTCTGAATCAATTGTAGAGGACAGCATCACCACCACAGAGCCTTCCGTTCTTCTCAATGGTGACGAATTGAGGAGTCATTTAACTCAGTATGATGATGCCATTCCTACAGAGCAGAACATTGAGCTGACAACAACTACCGCTGGAATCATCAGTCGAGAACGAAGTGACTTGGACTCCGTGGAAACTATCAATGATGAAACCTCAACTCTGCCGCAACAAGTAAGAACAAAGGTTACCGACGTTGTTGGGAGTAGCATCAACAACGAAAGTGAGTCTGAATCTGCTACCGTTGAGCTAGACTTGTTGAACGACGAGAAAGTGGAAGGAGACGACGCTGTATCAACAACTCCTCAAGCTACTTTGCTCCTTCGCCATCACCATCCGGATCATCATGGCTTCCTCATTGAGGAAACCACTAGATTACCCAAACAGCAAGAAGAGGAACAACAGCGTCAAGTTGAGGGCAATGAAAGTACCAAAGAGGATGATAACAGAGAAACTCTATTCCGCACTTTTGAGGTTACCACTGTACTCAGTGAGCCAGAGGCAGATGAGCCGGCGTCAGAAACCACTCTCAGCTCCAAACCTGACTTCCGCTCGGACCTTGATTTTGACATAATCACATCATCCCAATCATCCGCCCTTCCAGGCGATGGAGAATCTAATGATCCTGTAAATGCAGCGTCATTGTCAGAGTCTCAATCTAATCCTAACCCTTCTACAGAGTCATCTAATACGGCGGATGAGCCGGCTCAAACCACTGTACTACCTGCTTTACTAGAGGACGATCAAGATGATGCTACAACTGTCGTCGTAAGCATTGTAGAGGACGACTCCACTAACATTCCAGAACGCTCTCGGGGCAGCATTCCAAAAGATTTTCCAGTACCCACCACAACCGCGTCACCGATTGAACTGGAAGATGCGCTGGAATCGGAAACAACTGTCTCTAGTTTGGACGACATTGACGATGTCGTAGGAACAACAACTGTTTTAACTGCTTTAGATGAAGCAGAAAACGATACTGATGCCACAAGTCCAACCGCTAGTGCCGTCGTAGATAACCGAGTACCTCCTGAACTTGCTCGAAAGCCGAGTCCCATTGTTGATGATCTCCCTGCCAATGGAGTTGGCCGCTCAGACTTGTCACTTCAGGGTCAATTGAAGGATGAAGTCAATAGTCCGGACGATACTTGGTTCTGGAGGACTGTCAACAGAGTTCGAAGATTACCAGACTTTTTCTCAGTTTTGTCAAGGAAGCCGAGGTCAACCTCCTCCAAGCCTGAATTACAGAAACCAGCCAAAGCAAAGAAGGCGACGCAGTTTGAGCGTAAACCAATTATCAGACCATTTCTCTTCTGGTAACCTAATTTTTTCAACCACCCTCGACGCATCTCCCTCGTCGGATACCGTCTCACGTAAGATTCCGTTGATTATTCACAACATTTCACTTCAGTGCATGGAACACACGCGTCGAATATTTATAAATGCTTTTCACCCTCCTCCTTTCCACTTTAATCGCCGAAAGTATTATTTTCTCAAATTTAAATTCTCTAAATGCTCAGTTACAAAGTATTCACTTTCGAATACGACAGCGAAACAGATCATAATCATCAAAGCTACATGCGCAAACACCTTTCCCTCTGACTCTCAGTACTCATCATAATTTATGGTGATCGTTTTTTTTGCAGCGTCCAACAGTGCGAGCACTACCGTAAGTTATCATTGGAAGGAACAAAGTGAATGAAATCTCTGCTTGAAACACAGGATCGTGATGGCACCTGTAATCACGCACTGCAGTCAATTTCTCACATGCAAGTAACATATACACAGTGATTTGAATTTACAGAACTCATACTCTCCGAATCGTAATTTTCAATGGTAAAATCCTGTCTTTATTAGGATGAAAGAAAGAGAAATATATGGAAGGAGCTCGCGCTGTGTTTCGTTGTCCGTGAGTCACGCAAGTGAGACTTACTCCACAATACTCTAAAAAGCTCTCTAAAGTTTTATAGAAACGGTCAAATTATGGTTACTGTGTAAATGACTAGAGTCAGTGCAGGGCGCTGTGCAAATTCAATTTCATTAAATTTTTTATGAGCACCAGTTTGAGGGATGAAGAAATGCGTGCCATGCAGATTTTAAAGCGCCGTTTAAGTGCGTTCATTAAAAGGTGTGCGTGTACTGGATTTTTGAATTAGGCGTGCCTTTGTCAAAGGACAGTACAAGATAAGAGGATTGAGAATGATGATGATGATGATGATGACAATTCTATTCAGTGATGATGGACTCATTCCATGCCTACGGAAATATGTTTCTCATGCACACACGTATTTTATGCCATTAGAGCTTGGACAAATGAAGGGGTAGCAGCACGATTTTTAGTGTAGCAAATCAACTGGTCACTTTCAGAATTGTCATCCTCATTTGTATGTATTACACAGGTGACCTGTCGCTCTTCGTTCGTGCTAAAAACACAGCCAAAAAGTTTTGACATATTTCCTATGTAGCAGTAAGTATTACATAGATAATAATGTATCTGCGAGTTAATCAATTGAAAGTGGGTGAATCAGAAAGGTGCTAAAGCTAATTGTAATAATATCGATATACTAAGGGTATTTTCAATCCTGGTTCTGGGTAGGATAATTGTTCTAATAAGGGCGACGGGGTGATTGAATGTACATTGAATGGTGTGTGTAATTGAATATTGGTCATGCCATTGTTTCCGCTCGGCTTTCCATGATGGGGTGGGTCTTGGGAGTATATAGTATAGTTCTAAGGGATTCACTGAGCCACATGTTTACCTGAATGTAAAATAGTTTATATAGTGTTAATGATGATTGTTCTTTACCATTTGTGGTAATACTCTGCTGGCAAAAATGCAACTCATAATGTGTAATGTGATGGCGAGAGTTGAAGTGTGTTGAGATTTGAGCTCACACATCAACAGTTGTTCTTCATAAAGAGTCGTTGGTATTTTGTATGCCTTTTTTGGTCACTACAGTATTGCTATTAATATAAAGATATTATTTATTGATATTTTCATGATGACAACAACAAGTCTAATGCCAAAGTAAATAAGAATAAACGAAATTATTTATACAGCAGCAGTATATAGTTGTGTGTATAATTGATTGTAATGGGTGTCGCTTTCTCATTTCGCATCATCTGGCAGTTGCAGTTGAAGAGTCAACATTCACTGGTTCATAATCTTTATTGTCGTCTATGAAGCGGAAGACCCAGCAATGTGATATATTGTGAGTATATTAAAATTGTGGTGGAAATAGGACTTTCCACAATGTCTTACTAATTTCAGGCTTCCAGCCATCAGTGGCATTCTTTTCAGGTCACCTGTCGCAACCCTTTTTTCCTCAGTGTAACACAGAAGGAACATTAAGCATGCATGGAAGATATCCAAACCCACTCACTCACATACTTTTTAGCACAACGACAGATACTTGGCAAAGGTATGGTCGATTGTGAAAAATGAATTGGCAGAGGCCACTGCGCATACAAGTATAGGAGCGCTTATTGGCGGAACAAAGGAAATATTGTATTGTACCATAATTATTGTTGTAATTGAGCGAGCAAAATGGAGAAGACTATTGGTAATTCACGCGCGGCATCTGCTCACAGTAGACAGTAATCGCGGATATTTCAAGTTAATTGAATTTTGATGGCGAATAAAGTGCA
>JAQIWI010002393.1:0-12560 GCA_034698825.1 Deuterosminthurus bicinctus | reverse complement strand
ATGTACTGTGTGTACACGGGTTTTCGTCTCACTGGTGCTGACAGCGCAGTGGGATTTCTCAGTGGCTTGAACTGGTTTGTGATGATGCATGTACTTGAAGGGAAATACGCCAAATTGAACACTTCGTCCAAAAAGTTCCTGCAACAGCTAAAAGTACAGGACGTGATGCGAACAAACTACAATATTGTTGATCTTGCGCATCGTAAACTCTTTAGACTAGAAAGTAGGTACTTTAGAGAATGCCGAATTCGCGTTGGCTCCTTGTTTTACTATGACACGGATCTTTTGGTGAGCACGGTGGAAATAGTTATTCAGAACACGATTAACTTAATCTTGATTTACTGAGCTAAGGTAGACGTTCAACTAAATGACTCCGAAAGTTGAGCACATGCCCTTCAATTTTAATTGTAGCTAAGCTCTGTCATTCTTTTCTGTAATCGCGGTACTTGTACAAGTTGACTGACATCGTAATATTAAGTTCTTCTGTATGTTTAACCCAAAAATGACATCCACTTAGTCCTAATAAATTAAACTGTTGTGCGAAGTAATTCATGTAATTTTATGTATACCTTGTGAGAAGGTCGCAAAGTGTGTACTGTGTACACACAGAGGAACAACGATAAGGAAAGTTGCACTCAAGTAATTTTTTGCTATTGGCACTTGTGAAGGCTGGGTGACAATGACGACATTCATTACTTTTTCCAGTAATGTACTGAAATAAGCTGCCTTTTTGCAATATCTCTAACGAAAACAGTAACTGCAGTTCATTTGCTACCGGTAGGTGAACTACATGGGAAAATAATCTAAAAGATACCATGAGGGAGCTCTTTTTGTCCATACTGACTATTATAATGTTATTGCATTGCCCTTTCGCTGCCTCATTCAAAGAACCAGCTCGATTACGAACTATTTTAAGCACTCTTGTACACAACATGAAAGAAGATTCAGCGTTGGACGTGCACATTTTCACAGACAGCTTCGTAGACATGCCGTCACTTACAAATTACAGAACCTCAATTTCAGTCAATAGAGTTGCAAACCTTCAGGACTTTCTATCACGCGTTGAAAGAAACATTCCTGCTGCTCATATTGTCATCAACTCGGAGAATATTAGTGGCATACATTCGGAACTTCTTCAGGTTGTCTTCTTTAAAACTCGCAAGAAATTAGACCATGCATTCATTATCAAATCTGAATTGTAGATATCAAATTTCTACCAACACCAACCTGACCTTGTCTCCTCCTTCAATTTCATATTGATGTGGCCAAAGATATCTCCTTGGAACCAAACAGAGGCTCATGATATACTACAACGTTATCTTCCTTTTGTGACCCTTAAAAGCCTCCTGTACCTTGAAGTGGGTAATGATGAGGAACACGAATTATGGGAGTTCTATTCCGTCCTCAACGCGACTGTTCTTCGACGCGTGATGCCGAGGCTGCGTAAAAGTTACTTTTTCTCCTCCCCAGTGCCCAGGAGAAGTGACTTTCAGGGTGGCGTACTGAAGGCAATTCATATGGTAGCGTGAAATTTAAACTTTACACACGAGAAATTAGTGTAAATGTTTTCCTTAATTTTAGGAAGGAGAAGCAATGGCTGTACTGATTAAAGAAGTTCAGGTTGGCCAAAACTTTGAGGTCGCTGGTGGGCTAGCTGTAGATCTCCTCAAAACGTTAAGTTGGAGATTGAATTTTCAGTAAGTCTGTGTTCGGCCTGATTATATTTCGGTCAAGTTTTGTAACATTTTAAATTTATAGAGTTAAGTGGGTTCATGGTTCAGCTTGGGTTCAGCCTACTGACGATAACGGAGTTCTCGGAGGAATGGCAGAACAGCTCAGGGCTCATCAAGGAGACTTAGTTCTTGCCATGTCCGAGTTTTTGCCACAAAGACGAGAGCAGTTGGGGATGTCTCAACCAGTTATTGCGCTGCCGTAAATATAATCACAGAACCAAAAATGATAAAGTAGATTCGAGCAATGCTGAAAGGCTTATTTGACGTTTAGGTTGTACGCTTTCTACCGCAAACCTCACCCCAGTGCTTACCAGAACACACTTGTGGAGGCTTTTGGCTTGAAATTATGGCTGGCGATTGCTGGAAATATGATATTCATATATCTTTGCTTGGTCTTTATTGAATGGATGCACAATCGGTTGCATTTAAGGAACATCGTGGAAAACGCCGAGGTTTTTAGTTACAGGACTGCCTTCTTCTGGGTAATTGCTGCACATTGCCAACAGGGTAAGGACCTTGTTAAACAACGTAGGTTTTTAGTTTGGTTATAAACAGCCATACATTTAATTAATTAGGAATGCACATCACTACATCGCCAGTCTCACTGAGAGTCGTGACTGTGGTGACACTAATCTCAAGTCTCGTGTTCTTCACCGCCTATTCAGCATCCATTGTATCCATATTTTCAGTGGAAATGAATTATTTTCAGACCATCGACCATTTAGTGAACTACGGTTTCACTCTTTACGGCAACAACTTTTCGATGACTGGAAGAGGGCTCGTGAGGGTTCGTTTCTCACAAATCGCATGTTATATGACAAAGAATTATATTGTTTTAACTACTTGAAGGGACAAGTCGAAAGAGATGGTGTAGCGGAATCGTCAAGAAAAATGGAATTTCCTCAAATAATTACTCACATCGAACAAACTCAATCAGCACTACTCACTACAAGAGCTGCATTCCGAGGCGTTGGTAGCAGCTTCAACTTCACAAATCATTACCTGTGCCCATGGCTGTCAGAAACTCGTTTGCAACACAATTGGCACCTTGAGGGCATGTTGTACAGAAAGAATGATCCCATTATTAAGTACATCGATGTAGAGTACGTAGTTATTATGAGCACTTAAAGTTTATCGGTCTTAAATTTTATATGTTCCATGTTTAGGTTAACTCGACTGAGATCAGCAGGGCTTTTACAGCGTCTGCGAATAAGCTTCGAGAATGCTTTGACACACAAGTGCGACCCACCGAAGAAAGTTCCAAGAAAAGTTTTGTTTGCTGACGTACGTGGAGCTCACCAAGTGCTCAGCCTTGGTTTCCTAACCAGTCTCGTTGCTATTGCTTACGAGGGTATTTTAGCTCGAGCTTGCAGGTGCACCTGACCTTTTATTTTTATTTACTACGAAATCTGTAGATGAATGCAATCCCTTTTGGTTCCCTTCGGCCAAGTACATATTAATTTCCTAATGTTTGGATTTCGCCGTCGGGCTGTAGTACACACAAGCCGCTGGAAAAAATGGTACGAACAGTGATCATGAACCTACCTGATAGACCCTTGTCACCGTAATGATCGAGTTTCATTTTTTCCGGTACCCGACCAGATAGTTTTATTGCCAAAGAAAATGTTTTTCCTTTCAAGTCGCCATGATCTTGGCGACACTAAAAATAACGACAATAGTTGTGCGTGGCGGAGCAGTACCATCCACTTGGACGCAATAAGTTATACTCTTGTGTAGGGCAAATTATGTAATTTTTTACTTTAATTTTTTTAATTTGTTTTAATTCAACGGGTCTTACCCAGTTCACAGCTTGACCTTGATTTCATAACCCGTCATCAGTTCGCCATTGAATACAACATCTAGCATTGCATGAATAATGCTGATCTGTGATGATTGCTAGGGAATACAATGTCAGTGTTCCTTTATCTTTGTTTAGATAATTCATGCACAGCGATTTAAACTGCATAGATATAATTAAATAGCAAGAATATACACAGCGTATTCATTAGCACACAATGAGGAAGCTTACCTAAAAAATCATGCTATAGTCTATAAGAAAGTTGCGAACATGTGCAGTACTATTGTTTGGAGATTCACCTTGTAATGTTACCTTGAACTGCAACTGACAATAAGTTACAAATCTCTTTTAAACTAACCCATCAACAATTCTGCTACAGAGCGAAAGCTCCTCAAAACATTCGGCGTCATCTGCTTTGCTATCAACCAAAATCCAGTGTTCCGCACTTGATGATGTCATTTACAGTGTCGTGCAGTACATGTAAGTAATGGTTATTCCTGTCGTTAAATTTACATTATTTTGCTGCTGTCAGTTTAACTTAACCTGCTGAATATTGTCTGAATCTGTTATGCTGACCGGTACAGTGCCTATAGACGTGGGCAAGTTCAGCAGAAAATTATTTCCTTGAGTCGCATTTTACACCTATGTTCTCGTAACATAAAATCACAGATAAAATGTAACAATAACCCGGCGGAAATGTGGAAATATGGCTGAGTCTCATTTTTAAAACTTGATAAATCTGGTAAAGTTTGTACCTGGAAGTCTGCTTTTAGAATAGACGTAGGGTTTTATTTAGTCAGCTTTTATGCGTCGGTTTGTGTGATTCATATTTCCAAAATACATTCCGGGTTAAAAAGAGGACACAATGTGGACCATTCTCTCAGTTGCTCTCACCGTCTCTTGAAGTGGAAAGATCCATCGCTCTGTGCAAAGGACCACCATGGCAATCAATTGCCATTTCAAGTTGAGTTTTGCACTGGTAGTTCTAGCGTCGTTTGGAAGAATTAATTCAGCTACGATTGGACAAGGAGAAAAGACCGTTCAAATCTCAAAGCATCCTGTGATTATCATAATTTCTTATGATGGCTTCCGCTACGACTATCTTGAGAAGACAGAAACTCCAAACTTAACTCGGATGAAAAAAGATGGAGTCTCTGTACCGTACATGATGAATCAATTTCTGACAAATACTTTTCCGAATCATCATTCCATTGCTACTGGCCGGTACATTGAATCCCATGGTGTTGTAGCCAACACCTTCTACGATCCTGTGTATGGCTACTTGAGTGGCTTCAATGATGATCCCGGATTTTGGAAGTACTCCACCAGTGTGCTGCCTCTTTGGGTAAAAACTTTAATTAATTACTTAAATCATGTTACCCTTCCAAACTATTAACAATTTTGTAGGTCGTCAACGAACTCGCTGGTGACGGTCGCGTCAGTGGTGCCATGATGTGGCCCGGCTCAAACGAGCCTTTCGGTCCCAAAAATACTTACGCAACCTATCGCAAACAATACCAAAAGTCATATCCATTTGAAAGTCGTGTTGACGACGTTGTCTCTTGGATCACCGACGAAGAGAAGCCAGCAAATTTAGTATTTTTGTATTGCGAAGAGCCGGACTCAACTGGACATAAGAAGGGACCTGAAGGGGAAGAAATGATTCAGTCAATTAAAAAAATGGATGACCTAACGGGCTATATGTTGGACAAACTTAAAGATTTGGGCATCGAAGATAAAGTCAATTTGATCTTTCTGAGTGATCACGGGATGCAAGAATTAAGTGAGGAGAAGGAGATTGATATCGTTAGCTTGGCTGATCCGGCGCTATATGATAATCATGGGTCCAGTCCTGTCCTGCAGATTTTACCCAAGGATGAGAGTGAGTTCAGTTGATTATTTTCAAACCGAATTATTGATTTTCTGATAATTTTTAAATGGCTAGTGACAAAGTTAAATAATCATATCGATTTATAAAAGTGTGACTCACGCGTAAAGCTGTTAAAACTTTCGTCTTGCAGGCACAACGACGGACCTTTACAATCAGTTCAAGATGGCCGCAGAGGCGCATAATAATTCTTTCGAAGTCTTGCTGAAGGATGACATTAAAAAGTTGAAGCCACTTTGGCATTACGAGGATAACAGAAGAATCATGCCAATTTTACTTGTTGCCAAGTTGGGGTACACTTTTGTGGATAGCAGGCGGCCAAGTCGTAAGTCAACATAATATAATTATTAAAGTTTTTGATGAATGACATTTTTATGAGCAAGTTAAAGAATTTTTTGGGTAGTCATTCATATTCAGTATTTTGGATATTGTTACAGGAAGCAAATCACGAGGGACACACGGCTTCGACAGCGCATACCCGGAAATGCGTCCATATTTTATAGCGAGAGGCCCATTGTTTAAAGTGAACGCAACAGAACAACCTTTCGAAAACATTGATATCTACCCTTTGATCTGTCATGTCCTGGAAATCGAATCGCCACCAAATAATGGAACTCTTGAGAATACTTTGCCTTTGCTCAAAACTGATCGACGAACACCAACTTCCTCTGGCCATTCTTTTAAAAGTGAGAAAGACAAATAGAAACATTCTATTTATGGCACAGCTTTATAGCGAAATTAAATGTGATTTATATGAAACAGGTTACGAATTGGTGGGAATGATCGCCGGAGCTGTTCTTGCCGCAGTAATTATTTCAGGCTTGTTAGTTTTCGCCAGACGTCGTCAGCGACAACAATCTGCAAAAGTGACTCAGACTGGCTAGATGCTACTCGCTTGGAGATGAGCACCATAGACATTGTATGCACTGTACGTCACATCTAGTCCATAAATTTCAAATTGATACCCAATTGACATTAACATCATAAGCGATAGTATTTGAACTGATAAGCTACTTGTTTTTACTGTTATTAAATTTTAAAACTGATTGATTTAAATTCGACCGTATCCTTGGATAATTTTACATTGCATTCAAGACCGTTGTGGTTTGTGAAACCACTTCTGACATGGTGGAAGTGAAGAACTGTACTTGTCCATTAGTTGGTTTAATGCCTTTTAGTAAATCAGTTGAATAAAACAATGGTTTCAGCATTGAAACTTTGTTTCCTCATCCAAAAGATGTTCTGGTGTCAGTCCAAGGAACAATTGTTAGATGGCCTTGTCATAGACTAATATTTTAATACACTGCATTGAAAGTATTTACGCCCGGGGTACTTTGACAACCACGTCTTCAAAACTCGGTGCTATGCTATGGCTTGTGAAATTTACATTATTTAATTACTAATTTTTCGCTTGATTTTTCTATAGGCACGACGTTGATTCGTAGATTAATTGTAATAGCAGTGGCATTGGAACGACAAGTTGGGTGGGTGGGACAAAAACGAATTCCAAGCACTCAAATAAACATCATGATGTCAATGATGTGCATTTTATTGCAGTTCGAAACTTCCTAGTGTACGAAAACCCGTCGCGCATTAATTTAAGCATCCGTCGTTATTCACGAATTCACGCTTGACTTAAGCTTCCTTAAAGCAGTCGGAGTAAAACACCCTAAGAATGAATAATTAGTAATCAGGCAATGGTTTAATTTTTCTTGAAATTTCGCCAGTGTCACAAGCTCCATAACCCTAAAAATGTATACCTGTAGTATGCCCAAGCTCTCTGGTGACTAGAAAAGTAGCTTGAAAACCTTTTTTACTGCATTGTACTGTGCTCTTGTTTGAGATTAAAGTCCTCTCAATCAGCTGCTGGGCCATCGCAGTTTTTATAAAGTGACTCGGAATTCTTTGAGTTAACATGTAAATGTTTTCGAAGTTCTGTGTGTCATAGAAGCATTGAAAAAACACAAAATTCTGTACTTGTTCTTTTATTGTTGCCCCTCCGGTGACATTGAAATCGGATCAGCTCAATTTGTGTCTCTCTTTTTATGTTAAGTTAAAATGAGTTCGATATGAAACCGTAAGGTGCACCATCGGACCAGAATCGAAAATAAAAATGCCTTGAAGCTTAATACACCCAAACTACAAGTGTAGGAAACGACCCTACACTCCTCTTCTCATACCAGTCGTCCTTCAGCTCGAGTGAAGGAAAGAGGTTTGTTCGTCGCCGTACGTACTTACACTCGAGTTTGTTTTCACTGCACTTGTTCTCTCCACCAGTCTGGCACATGTATCAGAGCCAGGAAGCATACAAGTGCACTTGGCTTTATCAGGCTGAAGTCAGCCTTAAGATTACGGAGTCCTGCAGAACATTGACAAATACATATGCCAGTGTGTGTGGCAGTTTGTCCGTCTGCTTGTCTCTCTCACAAGTCCCTCATCCCATATAGTTCACTACCGCGTTCCTTATCAAGTGGACATTCCCATCGTGCCATCAGTTGACTCCGAGGGTCCACACTGACAGTATACACACAATCTCTCTCCGTCTATACAAATATACTCCAGTGATACACTCGCTTGAGTAAACAGAGACAGTAGAAAAGTACTAGTGGCTCGAGGGTAATCTTATCCTTCAGTTGGACACAAGACAAACCTAACGCCCTCCAGATTCAATTTCAGTTCCAACAACTCGGTAGCAGACTTGACGAGGAAAATTTTCGGCTTTTTTCAACCACATAGAAATATTCGTTAAAGAAATCAAGCAAGCTTACTACAAGCCCATTCAACTGGAAATAACAGTCTCATTTGACCAAAGCGGGAGGCTTGGACAAATTGGTGGACATTATTAATGTGGGCCTTGAAAGCTGACGACGCATTCCTCCAAAGTTTTTGTGTGACAAACGGACGTGAAATCTGAACTTTGACTACGTCGAGTCCTTGAGTTTGGGATTAAATTACCGCAAATTGTTTTGCATTTTTAATAAGGCCACACAGTCTGGCTACGATAGAGACAGAAGAAATGGCAACTTGATATGACCACTTCCTGACTTAATGTAATCATCATCATGTAAACCACACATTTATCTGTGTGAACCAATTACACAATCAAACGCCAACACCACCACAGCAGTGGCTTTTGGGAACGGAAAAGAAAAAGTCAGCCCATGTGTGTCATTCAAACCCTCTGAGAGTGTGAGAAAAAAGACTTGTGTCTGTGACTTTGTTTCATGAATAATACGAAGCGGGAACAAGTGTCTGTTGTATGAAGGGAAATGTACATGTTGTGCAAAAAGTGAAAGAAGTTATGTTGGGATAAAAACGGACATGTAGCTCCGTCTCATTCACTCTGGAACACCCCTGGTTGACATTCATTATACGCAAAACACAACAACAACAATGTCTCCTCAGCGTTTAAATCTACTACACAACAGAAACTTTCGCAATGCATTGCAAGTGCTCTCACTTGCAATCATTTGCTGTACACTAGTAATCTACCAAGTTACCTCCGCAGTTCGGGAAAAGGATCAACTATATGCTGGTGATATAACTATGGAACAAGTAGGCAACGGCACCGCCGCAGCTGATGACACACGGCAGTGGGATAGTTCAGCACGTGTGAACATTAATTCGGTGGTAAATAAACGCGCCGTGAAGGAGGAAGAAACAATAATGATTACCAGCAATAGTCATGATTCTCAGGCTGTGCTAGACAATAATAATTTTATCAGCACCGCCCCAGTCACTTTCCATAGTCATCCACCCAAACTCGTCGTGGACAATGTATTCCTAAGTGTAAAAAGTACAAAGCGCTTCCATCAAACTCGCCTCCAGCCTGTTCTCAAGACTTGGTTTAACTTTGCTAAAGAGCAGGTAATGATCTTACTCACTCTTCAAATTGAATCTTGCATCTTGTAGCATTTACAGCCAATAATACTTTTAAAAGCCAAAGAAACCAAGAGTTTTTTAGTGCATCATATAGCGTTAAATTTTTAACACTGTAAAAGCCACAGCAGTTAGTTTGCCTGGCGTCGTATCAACATTGGACTTGAGAATTCAATTTACAAATTAATTAGCTACTAATAATGTTCCATCGGAATCAAATAGTAGAAAAAGTAGGTAGCCATGATGATGCTGCTGCTGCCGTTGTAAACATGATTGAACCCGCTCCAGTCAGCTTTTTCCACATTTTTCCCCCTCATGCACGACCGACTAATTTGCGTATAATTTTCATCTCTAAACTACCTGTCTGGTCCAAGTAATCTTGCATGCAATCTAAAGACCAATCAGCCTTAAGCGTGGCCTTGCATTATTACATCGTAAATTGTCATCAAAACTGGCGTCAGCGAACTACTGGTGAATTGCTCTTACTACTGCCTTTGAATTGATTGCACTGCTCAATGAGGCATTTAAAGTAATAATGCTTATGCACTGCACTACTCCTCAATCTTATAAAACCTCCACCTGCATCCTCTCCGCATCTTTTATAGTCTAAAGTTACATGACGAGCAGGTAGGGAAAAATGTAATGTAATCGAAGAACTGCTTGTTGTTCATAAGATCAAGCGTAAAATCATCTGCAACAATAGACACATATGCGGGAAGACATGAGCGGATGATTATCTTGAGTTCCTAATATAGAAATCCATGTACTTTATGTCCATCTGTAGGTTCAGTATGGGTTATGTTGTTTGAAGCAGAACGAATTCTTTGTAAGCCGTGGCCATGTTAGGAAATGAGGCTTGTGTTGTTGTTGATGAGGATGATGAGTGCGTATGCGATGGATTTGGGAGGATTAGCCGCTCGTAGAAGTGTTAAGACCTTTGTTATTATGACGACCAGACCTGAGGAGACCAAGCTCATAAAGAATCATACCGCCCGGTACGGTGTTCCTTATGTGGGTGGGTATATGAGGAAAAGAATTCTTGTAAAACTGTAAGAACATGTGAAGGGAGAAAAAAAAAAAATAAATAAACCGAGGGGGCAAAAGGACCATGAGGCTTTAGACTCAAGTTGGTATGCTTTCCTTCCTCAATATTTTAAGGGTCTATTGAGTTTTGGTTAAAGCTCACTCCAGGCTCAAATTACAGGTTGTACTCTCACAGGCTACCTATAACCTTTTCTCCCGCATACATAAGGTACACACGCAGGCACACAAGGGCTGATTGTCATCATAAAGGGACCTGCTGCTTTACACCAGTAAATATGGTTTGTTTGGATCGCGACTCAAGAGCCATAGGGCTTCATCTTCTTGGCCAGTTGAAAAAAAAACATTTCTTCCACAAAACTTCTTACTAACAACAACGGAATGATATTTGTAGTAACATTTCCCTTAATGAACTTCCACATACTGACATCATCCCACACATGGGGAGTCTCTTAAGGCAGCAGGTCCTCCTCCTCCTCCTCAACCACATCGTACATTAGCTGAGTAAGGAATGTTCCATACAGTGAAACATACCAATAATTTAGGCCAGTTTTTTTTTCAACGTCTTTCTTTCTCTCTCTCCCACTCTCGCTTAATTTCTTCAAAGTTTTTTTGTGTCTTATCACCAAAAAGCCGTGATACATTTGAGTATATGTGTCTGTCTAGCATGAGCTGGAGACATAAAAGTAAACTTTTCCCTCCAAAAAGTCTCCTTTCATAAGTCTTTCCCCGTCGTCGTCGTCGTCGTCTGTTTCCAATTCAAACTCATCATCAGGTCTCCATTTAGCTTCGTCTGTGTATATATTTAATGTTTCAACAGCCAAAGGGTTTGAAAATAATCAAAACTCTTTCTTAATTTCTCCCTCCACTAACTAAAAAATACACAGATGGGATGGCAGATGAGTTGTGTCTTTCTTCACTTCTTCTCGGGTGACGTCATGAGAATCATAAATCCACCGAAGGAGAAAGAGTGCTTTGATTTTCGTCCAAAGAGTGTCTCCTGTATTGTTTCCTTTATTGCTGGTCAATTGTTAAAGGATTTATTTGTAGGAAAACAAGGTTTAGGAGCGGCTTGAAGTGACCGTTACGCACTTTGTAGCTACCGACTTGTTCAGTTTAAATATAAATTGCCCTTAAGAAGCTTCTTCTCGAGGCCCATAAGTCATGGCATAAACAGCTCAAGCTAAATGGTTCCGACTTTGTAAGGCTCAAATAAGTCATAAATTAGTTGCTGCGAATAGCTAAAAAGCCTTTTGAATTGACACGTGGAAAAGGTCGGAGGACTATGGACAAGGAAATTAAGCCCTCTTCTTCAGTAACCTTTATTCCTTCCATGAAACACAATCAAGAGATGCTGGAAGAAATAATAGGATTTGGAAACTAGTTTGACAGGCAATTTGTACTTTCTTCTAAGGTCCACTAAATGAAGTAACATTCAAAAATGATTTAACAATTGTATTTACTTTTTTTCTACTCATGTCCATGCAAAATAGGCTGCACCAGGTCCCGTGTAGGCTGCACGGGAGCAGAATGGTAAATGTACATATCAGTCTCCCCTTTAATTTTTACATGTCCTTCAGACAGGTGTAATTTCCAAGGTGTAATTTACAAGGGATCGTAGTATCATTGCATTGCAAAGGGACCATGAAAGGTAAACGAAGCAAAAGGCAAGGTAGTAGCAGGTTATTCTTGGCTACCAATCAGTCTCAATAATAGAACTGATGGCTCCTTTTTTACATGTGGAGCCAGGGGATGATGATTTTAGCTGAAGGCAATGGAGAGAGAGAGAAAGAGAGCGATGGATATTTTTTTATCGCCTCCGTCTCGTCCTATCGACTCACTAGAGATTGATGAAGATGAATGATACAAGAACATGGACAAATGTAATCTCTGGCTTATTCACTGGAGCATTTATCAGTCCGTAGTGAGAAGGAAAATGACTGTGGTTGATGGGAGCCTGGACTTGTGTGCCTTGCATATTGAAAGAATTATTTTAAAAGTAATCTTATCATCGGCCATCTTGTCTTTTGATCTGAACACCTTGTGGATGACAAAGGCGTTCAAAACTATAAACATTTAGGCATGCACACATGCTACTACACACGAATTATATTCGTACGCACAAGTGTTAGCTCCGAAAACTCATTTAAAAATCCCTACGGGTCATTAATATAGCGAGGAGGACATGGTGCATTAATATTCATATACGCAGTCCGTGTGT